>JARFJB010002095.1:610000-612500 GCA_036346205.1 Vesta saturnalis
GAGTTAGGGTAGTGGAGAATGGAGTTTTGTACAGCATTATCAATGAAGATAGCATACCTTCAGAGTTGATTATTACTAAAGTAGAAGTGAAACAGAAGTAGATTTACTGTCGAATTAAGTTTCTTAGAAGAAAGAAAAATATTAATGCATATGAAGGACGGATTATGGCAAAAAAAAACCGAAAGTAATAAAACAGAAAAAGTTACTGTGTTATTTTCAAATGAAGTTGATATAAACACAACAAATGTTTCTAATAATTCGTCGTATTCCACAGAGTTATTTTTCGGCACATCAATTTTGGAAGAAACAGTTCAAGTTCGATTCACTTTACAAAACAATTCGCATTTTTTGAAAACAGATATTAATGATGAAACAACAAAACCAGAAAATTTGTTATTTGAAAATAAATTGTACATGGATTCATCTACTGGCCATAACAGGAAGGAAAACGAAAATGTGATTACACCTCAAGACTCTCAACTGCTTTTACGAGAGGTAGATAATAGCAGTAGTTCTGACAGCGAGCCTTATAAAGCCTCAGATTCAGAATACATTTTACATAACAAGTGACGTACATGATTCCGATGATGATAGTATACTAGGAGTTCCTTCTAAACTACTGCTTTTACGGAAAAAAAATCAATCATCATATAACTTTGTTTCAAAGGATAACATAAATATGAAAAACTCGATTCCTAATATAGAAAACCCTAGAACCGCTTGCAAGCGTAAAGATACCAAATCAGTTACTTATAAAATCGTTATAAGTCACTCAGAGAAAACTGAATATGGTCGAAGGATTTATGACAGATTCCATGAATGTTATTTTTGCAACAAAATGATTTGTAAAATTACAAAGCACATGGAAACAGTGCATAGCAATGAAACTGAAGTAGCAAAACTACTTGCTTTAAATCCTAAATCTAAAGAGCGCATCGACGGATTTCTTTGTTTGTTTCGTGCTGGGGACTTCTACCATAATTGTAATTTGCTAACAATAAAAGCGGGTGAATTAATTTTATGCCGGAGACCATCACCAAGAGAACGTGCTAGTCTATCTATTAATGATTATGCACCATATCCTAATTGTCTAGGGTTTTTTCTAACAAATAACTTGTGGAAGCATGTGAAATTCAATTGTCCTTTGCAACATAAAACAGATAGAATAACTGAAGAAATGGATATTGACAGAAAGATCGTAACTAAGCGAGACATTAGGGGTGAAAGTAAGGCTCTTCTGGCTTCTTGGTCTGATGTAGATAGCTCTATTGAATTTCTGCAAAATATTATTATAGAATTCCAAAAAGAGGAGATATCCGATTTGCTTAAACAGGACGATATAATTAAGAAATTTGGTTCTTTAATGCTTCAAAAGTTTACTTCGCATCAATATGAATATATTAGACAAACAATGAGGCAGTTAGGAAGGTTACTATTAGTAGTTCAGTCGCGTAATAATGCAATATCTACTATATCTGATGTTTTATTACCCCAAAATTACGACTTACTAATTACCTCTGTCCAAGGACTCTGTAGTGATGAGAACAGTCAAATGGACTCTAAATCATAAAATACCATCACTGGCTCTGAAGCTGGGGTACAGTGTAAAAAAATGCAGCCAGATAGCTAGAGGTATCGCACTACGAAGAGGAAATTGAGACATGGAACGAAAAATGGAAGGGTTTATAAAATTAATGGAACTTGAATGGGAACATAGAATTTCTAGTTCAGCTTTGAGAACTTTGCGTAATAGAAAATTAAACACTAGTTTGCTGTTACCAATTACAGAGGATATTGTAAAACTTAACAGTTATTTAGATGCTATAATGAATAAACTGATTGAGACTACGAATGCACTTTTTTCTGCAAAACACTTCTCCAACTTAGCTTCAGCAACATTGGCACGTATAATCCTCTTTAATAAACGAAGGTCTGGTGAAGCATCTAGATTAACCTTACAACAGTATGCATGTAGACCAAGCTGGAAAGAGCAATCGACACAGGAATCCAAAAATTCCTTAACACCATTAGAATTATCGTTAGCAGAAAGACTAACACTTGTAGAAGTTCCTGGAAAATCTAAAAAATTATTCAAAGTACCTATACTATTAACGGCTAATATGAAGTCCGCAATTGACAAGCTAATTGAGGTTAGAAAAATATGTGGTATAAGTTTATGTTTATGTTTATGTGTTTGCAACCGGTAATAAACTGAGAAAATATATGGCAACGGTCGCTCAAATATTCTGCCTGAATGATACTGAGTGTGATTGGCTTGCACGCCATTTAGGGCACGATATTCGAGTTCACCGGGAATTCTACAGATTCCATCAAGATGCTGTTGAGTTAACAAAAGTAAGTCGGTTACTTATCAGTGTTGATACAGGGACTGCCAGTAAATGTTCTGGAAAGAAGCTGAACGAAATAAATGTGGATGATATCAATATAGAAGGTATAGTAATTTATTAGTTTTGATTGAAGTAGGTACATGTTTCTGTTT
>JARFJB010002095.1:617500-727500 GCA_036346205.1 Vesta saturnalis
AACAGTAGCGAGGCATGTGTTAGGGTGAGAGGAGGTGTGAGTGAATACTTTAATATTGAGCAAGGAGTGCGGCAAGGCTGTGTGATGTCACCGTGGTTGTTCAATGTGTACATGGATAAATGTGTTCGACAAGCATGTAGCGATACAAATGGTGTAATGGTTGGATACGTAAATGTACGACTTCTGGTATATGCAGATGACAAGTCTTATTAAGTGACAGTGTGGATGAGCTACAAACCGCTCTGAGGAAGTTTGATACAGCATGGACCTAAAAGTAAATGTGAACAAATCTAAGATTGTGGTGTACAATCGGGAAGGTGTAAAGGAGAGTAGAGTATTTACTCTGCAAGATGAAATCGTCGAGCAAGTGGACGAAATGGTATATCTCGGTAGAATGTTTACTGCAGATGGTACAAAGGAGGGCGAGATTGGACGAAGGGTCAATACTGGAAGGAAAGTGATTGGAAGTATGTGGATGAGAAACGAAAGCATGAACCTAGCTGCGAAACGAGCACTCTATAATGGCGTGTTTATCCCGTCAGTACTGTATGGAAGTGAGACATGGGTATGTCAAAAAAAGCACGAAGGAAAATTAAGTGCCGTGGGTATGAGATTCCTGAGAAGCGCATGTGGTACAAAGAGAAGGGACAAGATAAAGAATGAATGCATAATGACGGAGTGTGGCGAGGAAAAAACGATGATGGATAGATATAAAAGTAGTACATTACGATGGTTTGGTCACATTGAGAGAATGAACAACGCAAGATTAACAAAGCGAATATATGTGGGTGATATTAGAGGTAAGGCCGTGCCTGGTAAGTCGCGTAAAACTTGGTTGAATGTAGTAGAATGTATGATAAAGGTAAGAAAGATAAGGAGTTTTAAAAATAAAAGGGCACGTCAGAGACAATGTATGAATCTTGAGGAAGCTAGGGAGGTATGCGAAGATAAGTAAGCACGGAGAAAGATTGTGAACGAAACATAAGTATGTTTGTTTTGCCTACCCCGCAAGGGAATGGCTACTGTTGATCACTTGACTCACGACCTTTTACAATGTTATGTGCACACTCACAGAAACATTCCACTTGCTTACTATCTAGACATTTCTAAAAAGCATCACCTTGACTTTTACGTAATCTGGCTAACGCGCGAAGGTTATCTGTGTTTCCGATTAAAACGTCAACCATCGTATATGATGTAATATTTATGACTGTGAGGCTTAAATCTTTTTTTCGCTATATATACCTGACAAACGCCTTGAGGCCTGAATATATGTTCCAGAGTGTAGCACGTCCGGCGTATTCTGTTTTAAATCGAAAAATAAATGTGCGGGTTTGAAGTGGCATCCTGGTACGCAGCCTCTAAAAATTTCGGGTTGTCAGGTGAAATCTGTCTTGCTACATGTTGTATCTGAGCTCTGTCACGCGGATCCTTAAAACAAGATTATGTAATGAGCGTTGAGCGAAATATCTCTCTGTCCACGCCTTTGGTGAAATAAGTTTTTTGTTATGAAAGACACTTAGGTTTCTATGATGGCATCCTTTTGTAAAAATATCCACAACCGAACCGTTAGTTTCGCGCATTAAATCATCAATTATTGTTAAGACCGGTTTTTCGCCATCAATCTGCTCCATATCAGGTAAACCCTTTTGAAACTCCACCGAAAGGTCTTTGAATAATGGTTGCCACTCGCTGTAGAACCAAATAATTTTTTCAAAAGCTATATCGCAGACCATTTCAATATTTTTTACGAAATTAACGATAAAATACGATTTCCCACAACTCGATGATCCCACAACTATTGCTGAAAAGGGATGCTTAAACTAGCCCTCCATTTTGAATCACGAAACGATACTAAAGATCCCTATGTTACTATATTCGCTTAAATACCAAATGAAAAATCTGTGGTCACCGGTATATTATTTCTATAATACTTTTAATTATGATTCGTAATTAAAACAAAAATCTTTTATTATCGATAATCGAACTCCATTACAGAAACACTATTTCAAATTTCCCGCCTTAACGATTGCAGAGCCCTGCATGTATTTTTAAAAATATACCGCTAGGTGGAACCACGATCAATCTTTATTTCAGAAAACATTCATTATAGCCTACACCACTAGATGACGTCATAAATTCAAATTTCGCGCCAAGGGGCCCACGACACGGGGACGCAGGCCCTAACACAAGTTCCTACATCTGTCTTATGAGATAGTATGAGGGCCCCCATACCATTTTAAACTTCGTGACAAAGGGACGAAGACCGTACCACAAGTTCCTATACCTGTCTTATGAGATAGTATGAGGGCCTCCTTATTTTCAAATTTCCCGCTATAACGATTACAGAGATCTACATGCACTTTTGAAAACATACCGTTAGGTGGAGCCACGATCTACCTTTATTAGAGACAACATTCATTATTATAAGTTTTTGTTATGAACGAAAACTACAAGTTCAACTAAGTAATAGCTCTTATTTTAATTTCCTCTATAACAAATTAAAATTAATGTCATTTTGAAACTCTTAGGTGGACAATCCCTTGGTATTGCAGGCCCACATTCAATTATTATAAGTATTTGATTGTAATCTTCATATATATTTATGAATTTCATCATTCTACATACATAAAGAACTTATAAATTTACATTTTCGATTGGGGCTTGTATCTCGATGGCGCAGTTGGTTAGCGCGATACTCCAGTAAAATACAGATCGTAGGTTCAAATCCTACTCGAGGTAAAATGTTTATTTATGTATTTAATAAAATTAATAATAATTTTTAACAACATTCATTAGTCCTAGAAATACACCACCAGACGGCGCCACTTAAGGACCAATCAGAAACCAAATGGGCGTGGTGCGCGCGCACGACAAATCACCTTGGAGTGGGCGTGGCCACGTGGAGGTGGTGTGGTCACGTAACTACCCCCACCCGTTTAATTAACCCCCACTTTTTGTTATGAACGAATAAGTTCAAAGGTAAATATGTAATTAAAAGTTATTACTAATTTTATTAAATACATAAATAAAAGCTTTACCTCGAGTAGGACTTGAACCTACGACCTGTACTTTGCTAGAGTACCGCGCTAAACAACTGCGCATCAAAGTTTAAGCTCCAATCGATGTAAATTTTGTCTTTATGTATGTAGAACTGACGTAAATTCTAAATATAATGAGATTACAATCAAATTACTTATATTAATGGAATGTGAGCCTGCAATATCGCAAGGATTCACACATACCAAAGCAACTTGACTAATATTAAGTTATTATAAGTTTTGGTTATGAACGAATAAGTTCAAAGGTAAATATGTAATTAAAAATTATTATTAATTTTATTAAATACATAAATAAAAAGTTTACCTAGAGTAGGATTTGAACCTACGACCTGTACTTTGCTAGAGTACCGCCCTAACCAACTGCGCCATCAAGGTTCAAGCCCCAATCGATATAAATTTTGTCATTTTTTTATAAATTGTTTACAACAGTCGGCCATGTTGGATTAGTCATTTCCAATTTTTATTTTTTAACATCATATTCTTGTTCAGTGACCTCAAAACCTCTACCGTATTAATTTGAGCAGAATTACTTTAAAACTCGTCGAGGTATTTTAAATTTACTCTCAAAAAACGGTTTTTATTGTTAGACAATAAAAAAACAATTAGCTTACAAATTTGAGGTTATAACTTTTTTCTGCAAGGTATTTCGATGCAATTTGAAAAGGTTTTATGAAAACTCATTTAATCGCTATTTATTCCGAAATAATGCTAATTTTACTCCAGAGTACTGAAAATTCACATATTTGTTATGAAAATTAAAGCTACAGTTTTGAAAGGTATTGTAAGTAAAATTTCTATATTTTATTTTCATCGAAATGAATGTAAAACGTATCGAATGTGATAGTCTTCCACAATAATTAAATTACACAAAAACTTGTATAAAACACGGTGCAACATAGCTTATTTTTGCACACGATGTGTTTGACCACTCGCTACGCTCGTAGTCAAATCCTCACCTCTAGTGCAGTGTACCAATTTCATACATACTACTATTTTGCACCGCAAGGCCTAAAACGTTCACTTTACTCCTTTATTGCAGGAGCTAAGGTCGAAGGTGCCATTTTTGTTCCATGGAGATTAAAATTTGGAACAATATTCCTCCAACAGGTATTCCTTTATTGCACGACACGTCTATACTGCCACCATTTCACAAATCACCATGCGCGTATGTGACTTTCAAAAATTAGAACATTCACCGTACAGTTCGAACATTGCTCCTAACGATTAATATTTAGCCACAGTTAGTCATAACTTACAATTAATAATAAGCCATTATTCAAAAGCTCCAAAAATATGAATATTCCACTTATTTTCAAGAATATGATTTATTTATTAATATTTTAATGGCCAAGAGTAAACAGTAAACTGTCAATAAGCAACAATCAAAGTTTTAATTATTTAACTAAATTATAATAATATTTATTACTCGAAGTGTCATAATAAATCTAAAGCGGCTTGGAGAATAATAAAATAAGAGATAATAAATCTCAATAAACATCATCATTACCCAACCAAATTTAAAATGCCAATGGTAGGATAACAAAGGATATCAAGGACGTTGACCACACGTTTAATGATTATTTTATTAATTCTATTTCTGAGTTAATACGCGATAGCACAAATATATTTTTGGATTCTAGTTTTTAAGTATTAATCATAACTCTATACTGTTATAACCTACCCAGTGCCGGATTTAGGGTACTTGGGGCCCTAGGCCAAATTAACCCGAGCGGCCCCCGCCCCGGCCGCCCCTTGGTGGAAAATTGAAATGTACCTTATTTCAATCTCACGTTAAAATAAGTGAGTAGTTGGGTTAAGCATAAAGCACATTTCATATTAATAGGTTTAATACATAACGTTTATTTTAATTTTACTTTTTAAAATTGGTACAACATACAATACAAAGCATAACATAAGTGAATAGAAATGCAACTAATGTTTTATTTAAATACATAACTAGGTTGAAATGTTGTATTCACTAATTAAATAATCTTGGTTTACAAATTTGGCTAAAACCCCAAAACAGCTCTAACAACAATTTCTATATTTATAGAAAATATATAATTCAAAAAGTTAGCAAACAGCAGTTATTTGTTATAATTATTAATATTGCTAAAATTATTATATTATAAATTAGTATTGCAGTTAAATTATTAAAATTAAATAACATTTGTTTCATTCGGGGGGAAAAGTACAGACGACAACAAAAGACTCAAAAAAGCCGAGTTGAAATGACATTATAAGTAAAAGTACAACGAACAAAATAATATAAACTGTAATAGGCTTAAAATAGTACTTAAAAATAAAAATATTAAGAATACAACAAATAAACTTCTAGATCGTTCAATTCTCACATTATTTCTTATACTGAAAAATGTCAATGTCATGTTCTTAATTTGGATAAAGTTGGATTAGTGATTAACATTGACACTCACTCCACTCCATACTCATAATGAATCTCATATCAAAACTCTAAACACTAAACACTCACTTTTCTAGCTTTTTTGGCTGCAAAATCTTTAATCAAATCGTTAAAGTCTAAGGCTTGAAAAAGCTCAGCATTTTCAACAAAACTAGCCAAACTAGACAATCTAGAATCTTCGTCAGAAGTCGAGTTCCTCAAGTAGTTTTTGATTCTTTTCAACACGCTGAATGATCTTTCTCCAGATGCATTAGATGTCATCGTGCATAGTAGAATTCGCAAACCCGTGTCCATATTCGGAAATAATGTTGTTAACTGTTTTTCACGAATGAGTTTCAGATACTCCAAAAGTGTACTCCTCGGAGGCTTAGTAATCTTGTTATCATGAGGTTCTCTTTCTTCATCAAATATACCTTCAACAAAGCCTTTGAACTGTACACACTCTTCTCCAAAGTCACCATCTATGTCGGTTCGATACTTTTTAGCGTAAATAGAAGCTTTTCCCCTGATTTCTTCATTGGAAAATGACGATAAGTTGTTTAAAAATCCAAATTCTTCATTAAGACTGAAATAAACTCCGGACCTTTTATACAAATCTGAATAAAGCCTGTCAATTACAACATTGAATGTATTAATCTTTAAGTCTTCTTTGCCATTAAAGTGGGGTTCATCTTGTTTATCTTCGCCAGGGAAAGCTTTCCTTTTCGGGCGTCTTTTTATTTCAAGAATATAGGTTTCATTTTTAGACAACTCTTTTCCTCTTTTTTCGTAGGAATCAAAGTTGTCTCTCAGGCTCAATACGTACTCCTTTAGAGATTTGTATATGTTGCAAGTCACATTCAAGTCTGTAGCAGTGTTTTGCAATGTTTTGCTACTCTTGTCAAAGCGTTGTAAAATATCGTACCACATGTTTAGTAAAATAGCATTCTTTAACTTAAAAAATTGTTTACTGATTCCATTAGCTTCAGCTCGGCTCACATTTGTTTCCCCTGTATCGTCTGATATTTTTTTTACTGCATCGTAGTAGCTCCAATAGTTGAGTAAAAGAGCTTTTACAGCATGCCATTTGGCAGCCCATCTTGTAACGTTCACTCTTTTTGGAAGGAGTTTCTTTTCGCTATTGCTATTTTTGACAATGTTTTCCAACACGGCCCATCTTGAAGTAGATGCACTCATGAAAACGTAAAATTCTTGAATAAACATGAATAGTTTTGTTACTGCAAAACAACAATCAGCCGCATGTGTGCCTACTAGATTCAATGAATGAGCGGAGCATGGAACGTATTCATCTAAATTGTTATGTTCTTTTGTTAGCGCTTGTAAACCTATATATTTGCCTGACATATTCGAGGCATTATCATATGACTGGCCTCTCATATCGCACATTGGAATATGTAACTCTGAGAGGGTATTAAAAATAATTTTCGCCATGTGTGCTCCAGTGTGATCGTGAAATTTAATGAAAGCTATAAATCTTTCTACAGGCATACCATCACTTAAAACATAACGTAGGATCACTGTCAACTGGTCTGAATGAGTGATGTCTGGTGTAGAATCAACACCGAGAGAGTAGTACTTACTTTTCTTTAATTCATCCGCAATAACGGAAACTACTTTTTTGTACATTAACTCTATAAACTCGTTACAAATAGTTTTAGACAGATAGCTTACATTCCCGGATCCTGGATTTCCTTTACTTTCAATATGGGCTTTTAAAAAATCATCGTATTCTGCAACAAGCTCTAATGCCCCCATGAAATTACCGTTTCCAGGGAAACCGAATATTTCTTGGCTCCCTCGAAAAGCCAGGCCACGGGTGCCGAAAAACTTGACAACATCTACTACATGTTTTACCACTCGATGCTAATATTCAACTCCCTTAAGGTAGTTTTCGTGTAATGCAGAATCAATTTTTCCTAAAACATTGCCTCGTAAGGTTTTTGTATTTAACCCACTCTGTTCGTGTTCTTTAAGTTGGTTAGAATTTTTCCAGTCATTGAATCCCGTGAAAAAAGAAGAACTATCGTTATGAGAGTGGAATAATTTGGATGGAACACAATACAGGCAGCCGGTAGTATTTGCATACATAAGCCACTCTCTTTTATTCATCTCGCCGTTTGGTAAACGACTAAAAAACACATGATCTTTTACTGGATCTTACTTTATCAGGATAGTGACGTTTGGATTTTGAAAAATCACAATCTTTAATCGCTAGTAAGTGTTTGGGAAGATTTCTTATGACAAAATCTGTCGAATCAACAGATAAATTGCCCCATGAACTAGGATCTAGAACATTTAAGGTGGATTGAGGCATGGCTGATTGAGGACTGGAAACATTTCTAGAAGTAGTTAGATCATTCGAAACGTCTGTGGTTTCTTCTACAGCAGCAGAAGTACTGGGAATTTGAACATCAGTAACAACATAGTTTTCATTTGAACTATTCTGACTGCTATCTCCTGACGTATTTTAAAAAAACTTTCAATTTTAGAATTAATTTTTAACAATTTTAAACTTTTGTCTTCTTTAAGTTTTTTTAATTTGCGTTTATATGCTCCACTAGCCGTATGAATATTTTTATTTTTATCGTTCATTGTCGGAGCAAAAAGTGTTAAGTGTTACCTGTAAAATATGAGTTCACTGAGTCCACAATATTAATCACAATCTGTAAACAAAACTGTTATCATTCAGAAATCGTATAAAACACGAGAAAAAATTACTAGCAAGAAGTAGTGCACTTGCCACTTGCAAAACTATACTATACTGACACTGACACTCTCAAAATAATGTAAACAAGATATAAGAGTGGAGACAATGGAGGCATGGAGCCATGGAGGGGAGCGGGGAGGGGGGCCGCATCCGCCATCCCGGCGCCTTGATGAGGAAGGAAGTGACCCAACATACGGGGCCCGTGCAGCGTGCTGTATGCCAGTGCGGGTTACATCGTTACATCACATTCCTAGAACTTTCCACAATCCACCTGCACTCTGTAGTGTACCCTCCTATACCCTGGCAAGCGTTAATATTTATTTTTGATATGTACGTTGGTTATTTTAATTAGATTGTATTGTTTATATACAAAAGTAATGTATTCGATTTACAGTTGCGGTAATTATTAATTTTAAAAAATAAAAATTCATTTTTTTTACTAAAAAAATGTTTTTTTTTTACAAAACGCTGCGGCCCCCTTTTGCTTGCGGCCCTAGGCCGCGGCCTAGTCGGCCTAGTGGTAAATCCGGCACTGACCCTACCGATAGGAATGAAATAGTATAATCAAAACTGTACCATGTAAAGAATCGGATCGTTGTGATGAAATTCTATGCTATCTAGGTAAAATGAGTGAGTTTATTAGTCCAGTGCTTTCTTATCACATTAACACGTTGACTGCGGCAAGTAATTTGGTACTTTGTCTCTGATTGCGTTACATATCCCCGGGGATATGTATTGGTCGATTATTTTTGTGCGGTATATATCGGCGAGGATATGTACCCGAAGTTGACGTCGTTGGCCTCTATATTCAAGCATATGGAAGTGTATACACTTTTTATTGTTATTTGTCATAAAGCATACAGATAACTATCTTATGTTGGATCCGTAGATGTTTACGTTGACAGAGGGCGCCGAAAATTACTGGAACAATTTTACTCAATAAAATAAGAAAAATACCAAAAAAACTTTATTACTTTAATTTAATACATATTTTGAGTATAATGGGGAACAGGAAAATTAAAACTAAATTTTATTTCAAGTATGGTGTTCATTGAAACATGTCAAACAGAGCGTATTGGGACAATCTTGGCAATAACTTTTATTACGCGTCTTACTTTCTTGTCGGCCTCTCTGCTGTTTAATGTTTTTCTAAATTTTGAGTAACATCCATTGCACACTTTTCGCTTCTTTCGTCCCGGACCTTCAGGTTTTATAAGCTTGTGTGTTTTTTTCCTTGCTTGATTAGCATCCTTCCTTAATTCGCCTTTTTCTTGTATCATTGTTGTCATCTGCTAATTGTCTTCGGAACTCTGTTATTCCCAGTTTTGTCTTTGATATTTTGTTAAAAATTATCCAGGAATTGACTACGGCTGTGCCCAATAGTAACTCCAATGCAACTTTCCTATAATAAATATTTTTGTTCAGTTGGATATTCACATTTTGTTGAAATAATTTCCCAATAATTTTATACCAGCTTACCTATACCATTTAAGGCTTTTGCGTATAACGGAAAGGTATGAGGATATCTGTTCACTCAAATCAACGCGTTTCTTGGCTTGATTATAGTCAATGACGCATTGTGGTTTTAAAATCTGTTTACAAGTGTGTTTACCTAGAATTTGAAAAAAATTACATAATGTCATGATAAGTTATACAATGCAGATTACCTGTATTTTTAATTTTGTCGACGTGTGTCGGAATTGTAGAAATCAAAAAAACTGGGCGCTTGTCTATCCATTTTATTATTTTCACATTATTTTTTTCTTTGCCTAGAATGTCCCCTTTCTTCATTTTCTTGGAGAATACTTTAGGCATTTCCTTTCTATTGGACCTTAGAGTTCCACAGTACATTTTCATTCCATACAATTTTTGAGACAAATCAATACCTGAGTAGAAGTTATCTGCAAACAGTATTCTGTCTTCTTTTGGTTCTATTTGCTGTAAAAGCTTTAAAACAATGGATTGGAAATGTCCCAAATCAGCGTTTGTGTCGCCTTTCCCAGTGTATACCTTGATGTTGTACGTATATCCTTCGGGGGTGCAGAGCTTGCATAGTTTTACCCCATATTTGTGAGACTTGTTTGGTATACACTGTCGGAAATGTAATCTTCCACGGAAAGGGACCATCGACTCGTCAATTACTAGTACTCTACCTGGATTATAAACAGCTTGAAAATTTTTTAGCAAAATTTTAACTAGAGGGCTAATTTTATAAAGCCTATTTTCTTCATTCGCATTTTCATTGTTTTCAAAATGAATAAATTTCAGTAATAACAGAAATCTGTCTCTTGGCATGCATTTGGAAGAAATTCATTGCGATATGCAGGATCTTTTGACCAATACAGGTTTATAGCAGGAATTGAAGTTAAACCCATAATAATGCAAATTCGAAAGAATTTACAAATTTCGTTTGCGTCGGTATCCGTCCAGCGTTTGATTCTTGAACTACCTGAATATCCCCGGTTTAATTGTTGACTTGGATAAATATTAGTTTGCGCTACTATTAGGTCTAAAACTTCTCGATTCACAAAATATTAGAAAACATCTCCAGGTTTGCCATTCACAAGTTCGTCAAAATTTATATTTATCGTAGAATTTTCTTCGTACATGGGAAATTCGTAACTCGATAATTTAACTTCATCCCGTTCAACACTGCCACAATTATCTGCTGAAACCTCCTCTGAGTTCTCAGCACCTGTTTCATCTAAATCATTTTCAAAATCAGATTCTTCGTTTTCACTTGAAGTTTCGGAAGATGAAATATTGTACGTTTTATCTTTTATAGAGTCATCAGTGTCATATGGATCACTGGCAAGTAAGTAGTTTTCTAAATCTTAACTTGGATCAATATATTGTTTCATTACGTTAACTGACCTGCTTTTAGGAATTCTAGTAATTGCACCATTACCATGGTTATTTTCATTTTCCTTTTCTTGTTGGAAATTTTGCTGATTTTCTGCTTCTAAATTATTTTTTTCTACATTATCCGAATTATTTGAAATTTCAGAAAGTGCTTCGTATTTATGATTGCTAGAATTTGTTGCGTTTCGCAGACACGGTATTGTAACTTCAATTTGTTCCGTCGATAATATTATACACTTTTCCCCAATTAGTTTTTCTTGCTTTCCCAGCTGCAATATTTTCCTACTTTTCTCACTGATTTTCTTCAACAGATATCAATAATACCTATTATAATGCACGATCGAAAACAATCACGATAATACTGCACCTTTGACAACAACCGACTGGCTGATACGACGCGATGACGACACAGGTTTAGGGCAAAAGTGGGTCTGGAGAAGGAAAGAAAACGTAGTGCGAACGTCCAGAATTAGGGTAGACAAACCAGTAGATAATGGTGCGAGAATGAAATACACAGATGCTGTGAGTAAATAGTTGAATGTGAATGAAACAGTGTGGAATAAACAAATAAAAGAGATTGACCTTGAAAGTGCATGGATAAGCTTGAAGAACTGTGTTGCCGTGCCGATATGTGGAAGAGCAACTGTAGGTAGACAGAAAAAAATGTGCTTGGTGGAATGAATCGGTAAAAAAAGCAGTACGTAAGAAAAAAGATGCGTACATGGAAATGATTGCTGTAAAAAATGAGACTGAGAAAAAGCGATTGTATGAGGTGTACAGATTAAGTAACAAAGAAGCGAAGGAGGCAATGAGAATAAGTCAAGAGAAAGTGATGGCTATGAAAGGAGAGAAAATGTAGAATGATTTTGAGGAAAACAAAAAACTCTTCTCATAATGGGTTACAAATACAAAACCTGGTCCAAAACAGAACGCTGCAGGAGTGATGAATACGAAATAGTATGGGACGATTGTAAAGTGAGGAAATGTTGGCAAGAATATTTCGGAAAGCAGTACAGCATTGAGGAAAGTAAGGCTGAAGGGTTAAATAAGGAGAATGTAGCAGGAATGGTGAATGAAACTGAGAAGGATATTGGGATAAATGAGCTAGAGAAAACGGTAGGAAGGTTGAAAAACGGTAAAGGAGGAGACGTAAATAAAATCACTGGTGAACTGCTAAAGTATGGAGGTACAAAGCTTATACGAAGATTGTGTGAATTATGCAATGTATGCCTTAAGTGTGGAAAAGTACCGAGGGATCGGAAGACCGCGATCATTGTACCACTGTATAAGGACAAGGGCAACAAGAGTGATTGCGAGAACTACAGAGGAATGTTTACTCAGTGTACCTGGTATAAATATTGATTCATAGAGTACGAGAAACTACACAAACTAAGATTTGGGATGTGCAGGGTGGCTTCATGCCACAGAGAGGATGTGTTGATCAAATGGGTGCTCTCCAACAGGTGATCGAAAAGTGTTTAAGTTCAAAAAGGAAGCTGTACTGCGTGTTTGTAGATCTGGAGAAAGCATACGATAGAGTGAATATGGAGAAGCTGTGGGAAATATTAAATGAATATGGTGTAAATAAAGGTCTAATAAACGGAATAAGGGCAGTACACAACGGTAGCCGGGCATGTGTTAGGGTGAGAGGAGGTGTTAGTGAATATTTTAACATTGATCAAGGAGTGCGACAAGGCTGTGTGAGGTCATCGTGGTTGTTCAATGTATACATGGATAAATGTGTTAGGCAAGCATGTACCGATACAAATGGTGTAATGGTTGGTGACGTAAATGTACTAGTTCTGGTGTATATAAATGACACAGTCTTGTTAAGTGAATTAAGCGGATGACCTACAATAAACAAGGAACAAGGAAGTTTGATACAGTCTGTGAGAGCATGGACCTAAAGGTAAACGTGAACAAAACTGAGATTGTGGTGTTCAATCGGGAAGGTGGAAAGGATAGTAGAGTATTTACTCTGCACTATGAAATTCTGGAACAAGTGGACAAGTTGGTATATTTGGGCGCGGAATGGACCTAAAGGTAAACGTGAACAAAACTGAGATTGTGGTGTTCAATCAGGAAGGTGGAAAGGATAGTAGAGTATTTACTCTGCACTATAAAATTCTGGAACAAGTGGACAAGTTGGTATATTTGGGCGCGGAATGTTTACTGCAGATGGTACAATGGATAGCTAGATTGGACGAAGGGTCAATGCTGGAAGGAAAGTGATTGGAAGTATGGGGACGATAATGAAAAACGAAAGTATAAGCCTAGCTAAGAAACGAGCAATCTATAATGACGTCTTTGTTCCGTCAGTGATATATGAGACAAAAAAAGAACGAAAGAAAAGTAAATGAAATTCCTGAAAAGCGCTTGTGGTAAAACGAGAAGGTATAAGATAAAGAATGAGTGTATAATGACGGAGTGTGGCGAGGAAAAGATGATGATGATGGATAGATATATAAGTAATACAGTAGGTTGGTTTGGTCACATTGAGAGAATGAACAACGCAAGATTATCGAAGCAAATATATGTGGGTGAGGTTAGATGTAAGGCCGGGCCTGGTAAGCCGCGAAAAACTTATCTGAATGTAGTAGAATGTATGATACAAGAAAGAAAGACAAAGAGTTTTAAAAATAAAAGGATATGTCAGAGACTATGAATGAATCTTGCGGAAGCAAGGGAGGTATGAAGAGATAAGAAAGCATGGAGAAAGATTGTCAATGAAAAATAAATAAGAGGCAGGGATTGTTTTGTCTACCCGCAAGGGAATGGCGTGAAGGTTATGTTATGTCTCTATTAGCCAGCTGTGTGGGATGCTGTCGAATGCTTTTCTGTAGTCAATCCAGGCAATCGGCAAGCTTTTTGGCGTTTCCCGACAACCTTTATGTACCATTTTACTTTTTTCTTTGCACCCATAAGTGTTTCTCTGACATCCTTTCTGCTCATTTGGATATATGTTATTGTTTCTGAGATATTCATGCAGTATTTTCGAGATTATTTTTGTTAGAGCTTTATAGGTGTTGAGACAGGTTATGGGTCTGTAGTTCGTGGTTTGTTTGATCGTTGTTAGGTATTAAATGTGTATTTCCTTCAATCTTGAGAGACTAAAAGCGATATTTCGGTCTATAGAAATAGAGTTTGAAGCAATACTCGGAATGACAAATTTTTTGTTTCAGAAAGCAACACTTTTTAAATATAAATTTGATCGCTTTGCTAAGATCCAATATTATGCCCAATTTATATATATATATATATATATATATATATATATATATATATATATATATATATATATATATATATATATATATAGGAAACTCAAAAATTTTTGTCAATAGTATAGCATTTACCATTTAAATACGATAATCAAACGTTACCCTTTTATCCACGAAAATTTGACCACCGTGCAATAAAATAAAAATTAAATCGAATTCTGGCATTTAAATAAATTGGAGAAGTCATAATAACAGATGTCGCAATTACATTATTTAACAGTATTGTTGGAAATTCAATTTTTAGTCACTACCTTTTAAAGGAGTAGGTATTTATAAAACATTATACAAAACTATTCATAAATATTCATTAAACGCTAAATTTAATTAAATACATGCCTTTTAATTACTATTATTTGCATAAAGGAGTAGGGTTTTTCATTCCATATATTTATTAAAAACTTCTCTTTCATTGAGGCACACTTCTTTGATCCATTTTAATTGTAAGCGATACTTTTATCATTATAAATTGAATTTAAAGGTATTGAAACTTAAGAAAGTAATCAATAAATTACTATGTAAAATATTCTGTAATATTTTAGTATCAAGAAAAGCGTTACATTAAGAACTCTTATCTATAAAAATTAAATATTCAACGATTTACAAAATGAATGTGGCGTACGCATTCGTTGTTAGGCAACCCTTCTTACACCGCCTCGACGCCAGTGAACATTTAGCGCCGGTCCAAACTGTAGTAACTGTATTATATTCTATAATGTTTAAATATGCACGTAAACATAATTTCCAAAGTGTTAATGAAAATAATATGAATGAAGGCTAATTATTTCCACATTGAGGTAAATTAATTTTGATTATACTAGTATAAATTTAGTAAGTGAAACAGTGATAGTAACCCACAAATCAATATTCCTATATATCTACTTACCTACTTTATTTATGATAATTAGTCTTTTTTTAGATTTTGGTCCTTTACATGTTATCATTGATACCATGGCCAGGACCTACTATATTCAAAATATCATGCCCAAAAGATAACGCAAGAATAGTAAGAAAAATAATTCAGAATAAATGGATTCCTGTTTTAGAAAAATATAAAGTTAGTATTCCTTTAGAATGCCCTTTTCATCCTTTTAGAGATATTTTTGGTCCACAAGAAGCAGCTAAACAACAGCACAGACCATCACAATGGACTTGTGGTTTATGTGGAAAATCATTTTTTGAAGAGAAATATTTGGATTTACATTTTGACAATCGCCATAAAGATTATATTAATATGGTACGATTAACTTATAACTATAATTTCAATATTTAAAGTGTTACAGGCAGAAGATGCTGTGTGCCTTGCTGATTACTGCGATATAATTCGTTGTGATGTATTAAAAACACAAGATGAAAAAATTGTTTATCCTGATACAGTAAATACAGATATTGAAATTTGGAGAGAAGCTTCCACTTATAGAACAGAACTAGTATCTAGTTCCAAAGAAATAACAAATTACAAATCAAAAGTACTGTCACCGGTTAAAAAACCTGATGGTAATTCAAAGCAATTGAATCTCTGTCAAAAATATGATCATTTTAAAGATACAACAAAGAAAAACGGTATTTTTTATTTATTGTAAAAAAAAAGAAATCGATAAACTGCTATCTTGTAGAAGATGCAACTTCAAATGAGGATGATAAATCACAGAATAACAGTTTTAACGGTGTATGTCAAAATGATTTAGTTGATTCCGCTCTACCAGCCTCTGATAAGCAACAACGAATAGCGGAATTACAAAAACTAAAAGCAAATTGTAAACCAGAAGAATTACAGCTGCTTAAAACAAAATGTGAAATATTAGTGAGAGATTGTATTGCAGGTTTATTAATACAATTATCTATTAAAGATTTTAAAGAAATAGAAGGTGGTATAACTTGCGTTTAAAATTCATACTATATTTTTAATTTTTTAGAGGAATTAAACCGTGCCGTTTGTTGGTACTTAACATGTGATAGATATTGGGAAGATTCTCAAGGGGATTTTCGCCAATTTCCGTGGGGTTTAATTTGTATGATTATAATGGTATTATCTTTAGGAATATGTATATGTTACTACATAATTTGGGTGCTATTTGAGTAAGTTCTTGATTTTTGTTGTTACGTTTACTATAACTTTAATGATGAGATTAGTACGGATGATGTCAGTGTAACAAGTACAAGTATAACTGATCGGTCCACTCCTTCACCAGCACATGTTTTAAGGCATGAAGCATCACAAAGTAGTGATGGACATCAACAATACAATGAAGATTATTATGGATCATCTGATAAGGATAATGAATACATTTATGTTACCTATCCACCTGATTTAAAGAGACGGTTGCTAGAAAGGTATACTGATACAGTGATGCCATTTTTTTAGTTATTAATTTATAATTTTAGTCTATGTTGGATATTAATTTCTGTATTTCATGCATGTCCGATATTTTCTTTATGTAGAATGAATTGTTCTTTGAAACCTACATTATCTAGCTTCTTCTATTATCTACATTATTTTTTTAATTGCAATTATAAGTAACAAGTGTGTTAAACCTCTAATTTATAATACCTTACATAAATCAAAATATACATTTTACATAGCATGAGTTTCAGGAATTAGTTTATTATGATATAGATAACAAATTTAATTTGTAGTTGCTACAATCGTACAACACGCTTGTAACTGCTAGTACAATGGATTGACTGGTTATGTAGATATTCCATCAGCACCTCCACAAAAAATTCCAATATAGATTAGCCAAAGATGTAGCTGTATATTACTGTTAATTAAATAATACATACATTATCTATCTTTTATACATTAGTAATTTCTGAATACTGTTGGATACTTTGCTTTTTACTACTATGTTTGAAATGCTGCATGTTTAGTCATTGAATAGTGTTTCTAGATAGAGAACAATTTTAAATCCATTGTATTTTTCAAAGCGGTTACATTTCTAAGATTTTTTATATTTAAAAAAGTTATAATATCTACATTGCGTTAATAAAATTGCTTATTACTTAGCTGTTGTCTATTTCACCTTTCACTTATATACTTTTTTAGGACAAAATCAATTAACATCTATTACAAAGTAACAACATTATAAGTAGGTGCAAAGATTATCTAGTTACTTTTCATCTACTTTTACAGTATCTGCTTTATCCCATAATTTAATTGTATTAACACATGCAGTCAACACAACATCTTTTTTTGGATGTACACACAATGAATTTAATACTTTCCCAGAAGTGTGTAATAATCTTTCCTCAATACTTCCACTTATTAGATTCCAGCAAAATAATTCTCCTGTTGCAGAACCAGATAAAACGTGAGTATCACTCGTACTTATAAGACTCTCGATATTCATATCATCTGTACGATGACCAACGTATCTACAAAAAGAACAACTATAAAATTAATCTTAATTAAAAAACATTTAATACCAATAATGGCTATCCTCAGTAAAACATTACTTTTAACTTTTATATATTATATTATACATGTATAATGATATTCCTTTTGACAATCTGCCAGTGGATAATACTGTACCATTTTCAATTTTTGTTTTGAATTAAAACTCAAAAGAAATTGCCAATTGACTATTTGTTTCATTCTGTTTCTTACTGTGTATTTACTAGTCAAAACCACCATTAAAAAATTGACGGCGATATGGTGTCACCCAAAATTAAAACAAACAACTATCTGCAGACTAACGCCTGATTTCAATGTTACAATGGAAATTCACGTTATATGATTTTAGGTGCAAAAACAAAATTAAGCTTATTAGTCATCCATCTTTACATTATAAAGGTTTACAGTAAAACTTAATTTATCCGGCCTTCGATCAACCGAGCCTCTGCGTTATCTGAGGCAACGGACTTATCCGAGCACTTGGCATTAATAGAAGTGTATGCTCGGATAATACGGAAAAACTCGGATAAAACGGATGAAGCCGCTATGTCTATGCTGTACGCGCGTAGTATTTTGCGATTGTTACTTTGTTTCTTATACACAACAATTTTGTGTGCTCTTTGGCTGCGAACAAAAAATTAACAGTTGGCCTTCAACAATCAATGAAAGAACATAGCCACGTCACAAAAAATGAAAAAGTCAGTGTGGAGAAAAAGTTGGAAGCAATAAGATTAGATAAAGGAGAAATTATTCGGAATGTCGCGGCCAATTATGGTGTTGGGGAAACCAAGGTGTACGATCGGCGTCAAAATCGATCTCATTTGGAAAAATTCGCGACAATATTCGGCGGCGACGCCATAACAAGTCGTAAAACGATGAAACCCGCAAAGCATGATAAAGTTGACAAATAATTATTCATATGGTTTACTCAAGTGAGAGAAAAGGGATTTTCGGTCTCAGGCCAGTACGCTTAACAGTCTTCAGATCAACATTTGTTGATATGTATCACGAAGTTTCTTCAATACCATACAGTGCAAATAAGTTTTTCCGAATTGACAGTTCTTTTCCTTTCTCTCCTTCAGGACCCATTCGGCCGGCAAAGGTTATGATGCTTGCGAAACAGTTTCCCGATAAAACAGCAAGTTGCGGATGGCTGGATAGATGGAACAAAAGACAAGGTATTCGTCAGTTAAGCATCTGTGGCGAAAAAATGTGAGCTGATAAAGGCGGATTGACAAAGTTTAAAAAATAATTCGAGAAACTTGTAGCGGAAGCATCCACTCGCAAGATCAAATTTATAATTGCGATGAGATTGTCTTAAATTTTAGAATGATGCCTGCTAAGACATTGGTTTCACGAGAAGAAGCGGTGGCTCCGGGGTACAAAAAGAATAAAGAAATGTGTTAGCATTTTAGCATGCAGTAACTCGTATGGAACACACAAACTTCCGCTAATGCGTATCGGGAAACCGGTTATAAAACCCAGAGTGATTAAAACACTTCAATCATGAAGCCTTTTCAGTGTACTACGCATCTCGAAAGAGTGCTTGGGTGAGTCACGATTTTTTCCAAAAATAGTTTTTTGAGCATTTCGTTCCTCCGGTTGAGAGATTTTTTAAAAAAAGTTCTTTCTAGAAAAGCGACACTGTTACTTGATAACGCTCAATCGCACCGAAACGAGTGGATTATCAGAAGTGAATATATCATTGTCAAATTTTTATCCACCAAATGTGACCCCATTGGACTATCAATGGATCAAGGCGTACTCGAGACCTTCAAACGTCATTACAGACGTCTTTTACTTCAAAAAATTCTGAGAAAAGCACCGCGGGCAAAAATTTTATCGGCTACTAATCAAAGTGATGGAATTGCAGACGATGTAGTTCTACATAGCATCATAAAGCAAATCCTTGGGGGCGAAGACGTCGACTGAAGCAATATTCATGAATATGTTACGGTGACGACCGTGAACATAAACTTACTGACGATGCAATTGGGCATCTCGTGAATTCTGAAGAAGAAATCGCGGATGATATATCTGCGAAATGGAAGAAACTCCACGAGTCAGCGACGAAGGATTAAATACACTTAAAATATCTCTTAAATATATGGAAGACCAGCCAGAAAGTACATAGTGCAAGTGACCTCTTATTAATGAAAGGATAGCGAGATATTGCAGCTAAAATACCAATTAGCAGGTTGAAACAGTGCTCTATTACGGACTTTCTTAAGCCGCGTTAGTGACGAGTTACACGTTATGTAGCACGTATGTAACAATGCTTTGTACCCCAAAGATTAATCTAAGTTCGTTAGATTTTCACTTTTATATACTTTTGCGATTAAATTTCATTCCACCATTTCAAATACATAAAAAACAATTAAAATTTTCAATTTTTTTATTTTTTCCCTGTTATCCGAGTCTTCGCTTCTCCGAAGTACTTCCTCCCCACATTACTTCGGATAAACGAGGTTCTACTGTATAGCAAAACCCACATCCGTGAAAATGATTAAAATCACTTTTATACACGGTGTTTTAAAACGTCTGCAAAAATTTCTAGGACGTATTCTGTGTGTGAAATTAAGTTAATTTTATCAAATCGTCGTTTCTAGAAGCAAACGTAAAATGAGATGTGATAATTAAATACGTACAATAATATGTATTCGTATGTACAGCACCTTGTATCTCTGAAACGAAGCGATTTAAAGAAAAATCCTATCTGGAATGTTTCTTTACCTTGATGTTTTCCTCATCTTCACAGATTTTCAGATTGAAATAGTGAACCAGTGGCGTACGCTATGTAGTACATGCGTCAAATTTTCTTGTTTATCTTAGGAACGAGTCGTCAAATAACAAAATCGCAAGTGACCTTATTCGTGTATATTAAGTTGACAAATACGAAAATAGAAACAAGATTCGAGTACATCCAGTGGCGTAGAAGTTCAACCTGAAAAACCCTTTCAATCCGGACGTATGTCCGCCACTGCATCGAATAATTGAGTATCGAGAGCATCAGTGTTTGACTCGTGCAGAATGTGGGTAATATACATAATATCAGATTGTCTGTGTGTATAGTTCCTGAGAAATCAAAAGAAAACGTCCCTTTTTTCTAAACTTCAACACCCTGACAAAATTATAGCTTAATTTCACACACAGAATACGCCCTAGAAATTTTGGTAGATATTTTTGGAACACCGTGTACAATACTTTAACTCTGGATTTAAATGCTATTTATTAATTTCACTACAAACTCTTTAACTTTTACTATTAACAATATTAGTCAAAGTTTCTTCTTCAGTTTCTTGCTTAACTTTATTTTACATTAAAGACAACACATATTTCTAACAAGTTTTCTTTTACTTATAGATTTAACAATAAAATTAAGAAAATATATGCAAACGACACATTGATAAATTTAAAGTAACTGGGGTTGTATATAACATTCCGTGTATAAATTGTAATCAAGAATATATCGGTAACACTTACAAAGTTCTTAAATATAGAATTACGCAGCATAAAAACGACATTCGTCTGTTAAGTGACCACTCTACACGACAGTATTATAATTTTAATGAAACATAAATTTTACGTTTTAAAAATCTTGGTAATAAGAGATTTTTCTTGCAGTTATTTGAAATGAATAAATAAAGAAAATTGACACATAACAATAACTGTAGGCACAAATGAAGATTTTAAGCCTTTATTTAAAAGGCTTTCAACTTGGTCTATTTTTTCTATCTGACAAATGTCTTGTTGATAATTTTTTTTCCCTTCCAATCAACATACACATATGTAGGTATAGAAGGTTATGCAATCGACTTTTTTTTCACTATCGCTAAATAGACTTAGATCGGCCATCATGTCTGGATGTGTCTGTCTGTGTGGATGTACGTTAGTATCCACGATAACTCCAGAACGATAACACCTAAGTACTTAAAATTTTGTATTTAAGCTTGTTTTTATTTGGCTTAGAGCTGATTAGATTTTGGAGGAAATCCAGCGGAGGAGAGGGGTTTATTAGGGACAGTTTTTGGTTTTTATCAAGTATTTCTAAAACAGCTGCATATTTCAAAGCTACAAAAATACCTAGATATAGATCTTAAACATATCGATTAATTATTTTGTATGCAATTTTTTTTTTGTTTATCCATTACCCCAAATATAGCGTTAGGTGTTGGGGTTCGTTTTGACGTAGCAAAAGTGTTTCCACTCTTTTCTCGACTTGGCTAGTCTTTTGGCTTCATTCCATGTAATGTTCCTTTCTCTTAATATACCTTCGATTTCTTGATTCCAAGTTTTTTTGGGTCGTCCTCTCTTGTTCTTCATGTCCGTTCCTGCCTCCCATATTTCTTTCACTAAATTGTCATTTTCCATTCTGACAAGATGGCCGAACCAACCCAGTTATTTTTTCAATAATCGATTTCACTCCGAGATTTTTTCTTACGATACTGTTTCTCCGTTTATCCAGTCTTGTGACACCTTCAATTTTTCTTAGTATTTTCATTTCAGCGGCTGTTATTTTACTCTTTAACTTTTTGTTTAACAACCACGATTCACTGCCGTATATTAACACGGGTACAAAGACAGTGTTTTAAATTTTCACTTTTGTTCTTTTACTCACTTCTCTCTTATTTATGAAGACCGGTTTTAATGCATTGTATATACGCGACACGTTTTTGATTCGGTTATTAATGTCCGTTTCCGCGTTTCCCTTAGCATCTATAAGTGATCCGAGATATTTCATGCTCTCTTCCGGTTTTAACTCTTGTCCATCAATACTGATTTTCACGTCTCCATGTCCTCTCGATATTACCATCATTTCTGTTTTCTGGGTATTTATTTTCATACCGTATTCCTCAAGCACTGTTTTCCAAACTTTTATTGCTTCTTGTAATTCTCTTGCACTATTTGTCACTATCATCAGGTCATCCGCATACATGAACTCTCTGGCTATTACAGGTCTCAATTGTCTACCACCCACTCTGAATCCTTTAACTTTGTTTTGAACTTTTCGGGAGATTTCATCCATTACTAAGGTAAACAGAAGTGGGCTCAATATTCCTCCTTGTCTCACTCCTTTAGCGTAGTAAATTCGTTAGTATTTCCCTTTATGGCCCGTGCTGTATTTTTAGTATTTGTGTATATGTTTCTAACCGTTTTCACTAAATCCACAGACACCGCTCGATTTTTTAAAGCTTCCCATATCCACTTTCTGGGTAAGGTATCAAAAGCCTTTTCTAAGTCAATTGCATATAGGTACACCTTTCTATCGCCTCTACGATCTTTTTTCGAGATCTGCCTTATGATAAATATCCAGTCCTGCGTGTTTCTTCCCGCTCTGAAACCAGTCTGACTCTGCTGTAATGTCGATTCCAAATCACGTCGTAGACGTTGTTCTAAGATTCTTTCGTACAATTTTCCTACCACCGACAGTAGTGAAATTCCTCTGTAATTGCTGCAATTTATGTCATCCCCCATCTTTAGTAGTGATATAATTGTTGCCAGTTTCCACTCCTCCGGGATTTTCTTTTTTCCTGTGCTGTGCTTATTATTGTATGTAGTTTATGCATTTCCGGCTTTATGGCGTCTTTTCCCGGTGCCTTACCGATCTTAAGTTTTTTTAAGGCATGTACTGTCTACTATTGGTTTGTTCCGTTGTTTTGGTATTCAAATAATTCACTGAAATGCTGGAACCATCTGTCTTATTTGTTCATCTATAGTTATTACCGTTCCTTCCTTGCTTTTAATATACTGTTGTTTATTAATTTTACCTTTCTTTAACGTTTTTAGCGTTCTATACAGCAATTTGGAGTTTCCTTGACCTTGTATATCCATTTTCAACCCGAAGTCTTCCCATGACTTCAGTTTAGCTTCTTTTACTAACTTCTTAACTAGAATTCTTTGCTCTTTATACTTCTGGTAGTCATAACTATTTTTTGACTGAAGATACTTCTTCCATAACTTTTTTTCTTTTTACTGATTTTTAATCTGTTAATCTCACAATTCCACCACGGGGTGTGTTTTTTCTTATTTTTGTATCGCACTACACCACATACCTTTGTTGCTGCTCAAATTAGAATACTCTTAAACACATCCCAGCTGTTTTCCAAATCGTCGTTTAGGTTATTTCTCAGTATTGCTGTATTTATTTTTCAACTTCGTGTTGGTACTTTTTCCTTATTTTCTCTAAACCAAGTTTATAACTCCTAATGTTTGTGAACTCTTTTATACATTCCCATTGTCTTTGTATATATCCTCTTGCTTCACTTAACCTTGCTTCAACTAAAAAATGATCTGAACCTATTTCATACCCTCTCTTTACTTTAACATTTTTAATTGACTTGAGCTTTGTTCTTTTAATCAGTACTAGATCGATTATAGATCTTTCATTTCTGCTTTTAATCTGTCTAGTGTATTTATGGATGTATTTGTGGATAAAGAATGTATTTGCCACTACTAAATCATTTATGATACAGAAGTCAATAATCATGTTTTCGTTTGAGTTTTTCACACTTTCCAACCGTGATTTCACTACTTTTGACGTCATTACCAATTCTTCCGTTGAAGTCCCCGATAAGTATAAAATCATCCGCCTTTTTGACTTCTTCTTGTAATTTTTCCCAAAAATTTTGCTTTATTTCTTTCTTGTCATTTTCATTTGGACCGTATATGATTATAATAGCGCATACCTCCTTGTTACTGCGCTGTAATTGGATGCTCATTATTATTATTATTATTAATTTTATTAAATACATAAATAAAAGTTTACCTCGAGTAGAATTTGAATCTACGACCTGTAATAATTTTTACTTACATATTTACCTTTGAACTTATTCGTTCACAATAAAAACTTATAATTTAATATTATTAGTCAAGTTACTTTGGTATGTATAAATCCTTGCGATATTGCAGGCTCACATTCCATTAATATGAGTAATTTGATTGTAATCTCATTATATTTAGAATTTACATCAGTTCTACATACATAAAGACAAAATTTACATTGATTGGGGCTTGAATCTCGATGGCGCAGTTGGTTAGCGCGGTACTCTAGCAAAGTACAGGTCGTAGGTTCAAATTCTACTTGAGGGAAACTTTTTATTTATGTATTTAATATAATAATTTTAATTTACTTTATAACACACATCTGACAAATAAATTTATTGTTTACCGATATTAAAAGCATGTTTCCTATTGTCCATTTTAGATTAAAAGTTAAAGGGCAAATAGCCTTACAATGAAAAATGTAGCAATATGATTGCAGTGAAATATTGCCGTAATAATCTTTCTTTCCTGGAATTAACATGTTTAGGTTTCCAAAAGATAACAAGTAAGTATAAATGTAAATACTACTTGTAAACATTTACCTAATTCAATCATAATATCCTCAATAGCATAAAAATTGCAACACCAAGAAAGGGTTAGAACTTCCAGATGAAATTTAGTAGAAATATTCACGTAGGTATGTTATAGTAATCAATGATCAAAATTTTGGAAAAATTCTTTTATAAATTACAAAAATGTTATAATTGTTAATAACACACACGCGCGCATGCGCACGCACGCACGCCCGCGCACAGACACATACACACATACATACACACACCCGCAGTGCGGTGTACGTGCTTCTTAACTGGAAATCGACCATTCCTTCGTTCGCCCCTTATTCTCCTGACTCTCATACGACCGTCATGAAATTTTCGTTTTGAATTGTATAATTAATTACCATATTGATCAGTAATTTTTGTGGTTATTTGAGCCATGAATCTTACGTTGAAGTTTATCGAAATGTATAATGAGTTTTATTATCGCCATTTTGCGGATTTTAAATGAAGTTTAAGATTTTATTGTAGTCTAGGTGAACTTTGCGTAGATATTTTTGGAATAGAATTTTTAGATAGAGGTATTTTATTTTGAGTGAACATTATGGTTTCTTGTTAGGCCAATATTTTAAGAGCTAGTTCGTGACGGTTTTGCCATTATTAATGTATTTAACAGGTGGCACCTTTGCAGCCTATTTTCGACGTTATTAACTTGTGTCGGGTACCCATACTTTACCTTTGCTCCAGTGAGTGTTTGACCCGTAACAACCTAATATCTTTACCATGAATGTATGGTTTACAACCATGTCGTCCATAATAGGGGACCATTGCTTCTTGTATACTATGTGCTTGTTTTAAGGGAGCAAGTTGTAGAAACAAGCAAGGTGTACAAACAATGGCTCAACCTTTGCAAATTCATCATTTGGGTACAAGTTATTATTATCTGATAAACGAATGTGACTCATTATAAATTCGAAACGGTCTCGTGATCTTTCCCATGTTCCCAATACATGCGGAGCGTGGGTGTAACCTTTTTACGTTTATTATTTCGTTTTTAAAATATTTGTCAGGGGAATTTTATCATCTGAATCATATTCTGGATCTCGGCGATGTTGTTCGCTAAAGTTTAGTTAGACTGGAGCACTCAGTTCAGTAGCTGGAAAATTACATAATTACAACTTATGAAGTTAGCGCAGACCGTCTGTTTTCAAAAAACAGACGGTATAGTGTAATATACTATTTGTCCGACGTCCCATATGTAGGACGCCCACAAATAGGAGTAGATTATGCAAGGTTGCTAATTAGTGCGTCAAAGTGCGATATCTCAGTTTTAGAGTTTTAGTTAGAAGGAAATGTTTCCTATCAAAGTTTTTGGTGTTTAAGAGGTGCGTATTTTAAAATTATTTTCCAATATAAAAGTGTTGTAGTAACAAATTATGCTTTTTAAAACAGAACCCTTCAATATTTTTGCCATATTCGGATTTATCGTCAAATTTTAATGTCAATGTATGTAAGATGTTTTATCTTAAAGATTTACCGGTTTCGAACCTAATAAGCTACGTTTTGAGGTATTTTAATTTAAAAAAGGCCTCTACAACACCCGCAATATTCCTCCGAAGTGCCATTATTTCAAACCTCAATAACATGCTTATTTCAAATGGAATGCCCTAATTTTTAAACCGTTTTCGGATTTATGGTCGAATTTTAAGGGCAGTATATGTAAGGTGTCCTATCTTTAAAATTCACCGTTAACGAATTATTCGGCAAAATTAAAAAAATCATTTAATTTTTATTTTGATAAAGTGAACCGGCTACATCTTGACAATCCAAAAATGTATTAAACTGCAGAAAATTATTTTTAGACATAATAGATTCCCATTCCGATCATAATTGCAGTCTTGCCAGAAAAGACGTATTTACTTCACGTAACACCTCAATACTTACGCTATTTCTAAACGCATGAATTATGCGTTGTCTCATGTCTTCTGCAACAGTCGGAGCAGTTTGATATACATTTTTTGTGTGACACCATAGAAAAATTCTAATTTTGTTAAGTCTGGCGATCTAGGCGGCCAAAGAACGCGGTCGCCACGACGGCCTATCTATCTACCTTGAAACTCTCGATTAAAGTAGTTTCTAACATTTAACGCAAAGTGCGCAGGAGCACCGTCATGCCGTAGCCACATATTTTGCCTTAAAACAACAGGAAAGCTTTGAAAACGTTGGGGCAAATTATTTTGCAAAAAATACAAATATTCACCACCATTCAAATGTCCGTTAAAGAAACGTAGCCCAACCATAAAATCACCCATAGTACCACACCAAACATTTACAGTCCATTGGCGCTGCGAATGAACTAATCTTACTATTTTTGGGGTTTCCGAAGATTTGAGCTACCACTCTGAGTGAAAGTTGACTCGCCGGAGAATAATACATTTTGGAAACAGTAAGGTGTTATTCTTTCCATTTCCAACTCCCAATGGCAAAATGTTCTCTTAATCTCTCAATCAGGACCCAACAGGTCTTGATGGAAGATATACTGTAGTCATTACAGATCCAGTTCCGTTATTTCGAAATTCATCTGTATTTAGTTAACTACAAACATTAATATGCGATAAGAATGAAATATCCAAACGAGTGCGTAACTACTCACCATTACATAAATTAACATTAAAATTAGACGATAAATCAGTATATTACACAAAAATTGGAGGGTTCTACTTAAAAAAAAACATAATTTGTTACTACCACAGTTTTACGACGCATCCGTACACAGTAAAATAATTTTAAAATACTCACCTCTTAAACACCAAAAATCTTGATAGGAATCATCTACTTCTAATACCCATATTTACTGAGATATCGCACTAAAAAGCAACCCTGTATAAAATGTAGACTAAATATAGAAACCAGCAACACTACATGAATATGTGAACCTTTTTGAGTACTTTATAAAATTTGTACAAAAAAAATTGATATTACTCCGAGAAACGTACAAGGTCGGCGTGATCCATTTTCTTTGAACTACACTGAATATTACACTAGGTTAACTATTACAAATTAGATGTCACAGGTTCCTCCTTTCGAACTCACCGGGGATAGATGGCAGCACTTAGATTAAAATTCATATGGTAGGAAGTGAATTTCAAATCAGCATCCTACATACAGGACAACAGGAATATCTGGGTTAAGCGAAAAGTTAAATTAATTATTAAAATATTTTTACTGTACCAGGATGTAAAGTGTTGTTTCTCGGAAACTATTCGTCGTAGAGAGTGGCGCTAAAAAATGTTATTACTAAAGGGGGCAAAAAAAGACCGTGGAAAATATTTTCAAATTTGCAAGATTTTACTGAAATCCACCTAGTAAATGTACTAAAAAATTATATGGTTTTTAAAGCTCAGCTTTATTCGAGAAAATTTTTACTTGACGTATCTATTAAAATAAAGTGGTGAAGGGTGATTCAGTGATTTTTTTAAATAAACAGCTGTAACTCCTAAACGACTGAACTAATTTTAATAAACTTAGTTTCGTTGAAAAGAGCATTTATTGCTCCATCAAATCCATCTTACCTGTAATATGTCTAATTTTTAGTGATGCTGATAGAGCGCGTTTTTTGATATAGGTATCAGAAAATTGCAAAATTCTCTAAAAAATTAAATGCAACAATATGACATTTTTTCATAAAAATGAAATGAAATCAGCCCTAAATAGGTTAGCGAAAACCGCATATTGATATCTTATTCATACCCTAAAATATTGAAGAAAGATTTAATTACTATAAAATTTGAAAAGTCGATATTACACCGGTATATATTCTTATTTGTTTGTCTTTTTCAAGATTCAATAAAAAATTTCATCATTTTATAATTTTTAATTAATAAAAGTTTTCATAATTTCAAAAATTAAATGTAATAATATGGTAATACCTATTTTTGAAAGGTATTATTCCAAATTTGCTGAATTCTTTTTATTAATTTTATTTATGGCCCGTTTGTACAATAATGTGTACTTAAATAGGCATTAAGTAAGCATCAAGTAACTACTTAATGCCTACTTGCCAACTTCTGCTCTTGACAGGCTACGAATGGCCTCTCGAATTTGTACTTTCATGTCGTTTCTCTTAGTTGGTGGAGTTTCCTAAACAATATCTTTTAACCGACCCCATAGATAAAAGTCCAAACAGGTTAAGTCTGGGGATCGGGGTGGCCAAGGAAATAGACTTCCTCGTCCAATCCACCTCTGGTGATATATTAAACTTAAGTGTTCTCGCACATTTATTGAAAAATGTGCTGGGCAACCATCTAGTTGTAAAAACATATTTTGCCGTAATTGCAATAAATTCTAATAAAATAGGCAATTGGTTTACCAGAAAATCAAGAAACACGGCACCATTTAGTGGTTCATCAAAGAAATAGGGACCTATAATAGTTCCGTCCAAGATGCCACACCACACATTAACACTCCAACGACCTTGATGTTGGACCTCGTGCAACCAGTGAGGATTGGTGTCAGACCAATAATGCATATTATGCAAATTAACGTTTCCATCATCCGTCCAAAAAATTTCGGATAAAAATTCTCTATTTTTCCTGATCATGCCCAAAATCCAATGACAATAATCTATCCGTCGGTCAAAGTCTTCGTCATGTAAGGCTTGATGTAAAACCATATGATACGGGTGCATTCAATAAATTTGAAATTACAAACACATTGTGAAACATGTAAAGTAGATTTTCAGTGACATAAGAACTTACCTATAATCCTTTAAAATGTTTCGAATGGTAGTTCGAGACATATCCAACGCGGAGACATTGCTCTCGTACTAACGTGGGGATTCAATGACACGTATGCTAAGACACTAACAATATTGTCTTCCATTCTTGTAGCCGAGTCTCTTCGCAACGTTGGTCGAAACCTTCCAGTATTACGCAAATTTTGCACTAAACGCGGAAAAATTATCGCATCGCGTAGACGCCGATCTGGATATCGAGCTTAGTATACTCTCTTAGCGAATGCCGCATTTTGAAGACATTCAAAATATACCACAATCATATCAACAGCTTCATCATTTGTAAAAGACATTATAGGTAGTTTTAAGGACTTACTTGTACAACAAACATAAATTACAGTCTGTCAAATCTAAAGACAAATAAATAAGAATAAATATCGGTGTAATATCGACTTTTTCTAATTTTATAATAACTAAATTTTCTTTCTTCGATATTTTAGGGTATGAATAAGATATCGAAACGTGGTTTTCATTAACCTATTTAGGGATGATTTCATCTCATTTTTATGAAAAAAAAGTCATATTGTTGCATTCAATTTTTTAGAGAATTTTGTAATTCTCTCATATTATATCAAAAAACGCGCTCTAGCGGCATCATTAAAAATTAGACATATTACAGATAAGATGGATTTGATGGAGGAATCCATGCTCTTTCCAACGAGACTAAGTTTATTAAAATCAGTTCAGTCGTTTAGGCGTTACAGCTGTTTATTTAAAAAAAATCACTGAATCACCCCCCACCACTTTATTTTAATAGATACGCCTAACAAAAATACTCGAATAAAGTTGAGCTTTAAAAAGCATATAATTTTTCGGTAGATTTACTAGGTGGATTTCAGTAAAAAATCGCTTTAAAAGTTTAGGATGGCGGTCATCTTGCAAATTTGAAAATATTTTCCACGGTCTTTTTTTGACCACTTTAGTAATACAATGTTTTACCGCAACTCTCTACGAGGAATAGTTTCCCAGAAACAGCACTTTGCATTCTTATCTGGCCAGCCGGTACATTATTTTAGTTTTAATTATTCCACAACAAGAACAAAAGCCAACGAAGTTAGAATAAGAGTAACAAAAGAAATTAACCAAAGAATACTGAGCTGAAAAGCAATAAACCCAAGAATGTTAACAGCAGAAATAGAACTAGAAAGAAAATTAGTAATAACACAAATTTAAGCCGTAGTCCAAAGAACGGTAGAAGAAATAGTAGAGAAATTCTACAAAGAGCTTCAAGAAATAAGACGAAGTAAGAGAAATACATGAAAATGTACTAATAATAGGTGTTTGGAATGCTAAAATTGGAAGTCACAAAAACAAGGGATTAGAAGTAATAGGAAACCATGGAGAAATAGAAAGGAATAGGTAAATGAATTAAGAACAGGAAATACACTCTTCAAACAAGAAATAAACTACATATAGCAATAGAACGAAGAGCAAAAAGTCTTATAGGCATATAGTGTACATAAAACAGATGAAAGTACTGGTTCAAAATGTTAAAATAAATCAAACAGCAGAAATAAGTACAAAACACAAACTAATAATCTCCAGAATTGCAATAAAACTACCCCAAGCAGAAGAAATAAAAAATATAAGGCAATAAACAAGGACAAAATTTGAGGAAAAATTACAACAAAAACTAGAACAATATGAAAAACAAAAGAAAAAAATGACCATAATAAGGTTTGGAACACACTTCAAGAGGAAGTAATCCAAGTGACAAAAGAAGTATGTGGGGAAAAGACAGTACAACAACACACAAAACGGCGGAATAATGAAGTAAAACAGAAAATAAACAGTAAAAAAATTAGCGTGGAAAAATATTTATTAACAAAGAAAGTCGAAGATAAAGAAGAGTACATAAGAAGGAACGAAGCAAAGAACGTAGTAAAGAAAGCAAAAACAGAAAACTGGGAATATTCGACAAAGGAATTCAAGAAACATACAAAATCAAACGAAAAAACTTTTGGAATGAAGTAAAATCATTAAAAACAGAGAGAAATAAAAATAACAATTAGTTAAAGATCGCGCAGGAAAAATAAGTTCAATCCAAGAACAAAATACAGAAACATTGAGAAAATATTTTGAAAACAAGTTTATAAAACGTACCTATACACCAAACACAAGAAGAAATGGAGGAAGATGAAGAATCAGAACAGGACCAAATAACAAACACCGAAGTGTCAAATGCAATAAAGGAAATACGAATAGGAAAGGCAAGCGGCCCGGATGGAATTGCGTCAGAACTAATCAAATGGGGAGGAACAAAGTTAACAGAATGGATAACAGATTTAATACAAATGATATGGAAATAAATCAGGTACCAGAAGACTGGAAGAAAAACACGATAATACTAATACACAAGAAAGGAAAAGAAAGTCAATGCGATAAATATAGAGCAATATGTTTGGCGTCAGTTGCTATAAAAATATATGGTAAAATACTAGAAAAACCGCTTAAGAGAAGAAATAGGAAATAAATTAGAAGACGAGCAAGGAGGTTTAAGAGCAGCAAGACAAACAACAGACCATATGAGTGTAATCGGAAAATTAATAGAAGATACAAATACACAATTATTCCGAACGTTCATGGACTTGAAAGCTGCGTTCGACTCTGCAAATAGAAACAAAATGCAAGTAACAAAGAAGCTAAGGAGTGCAATAAAGAGTATATACAAAAGGTCACAGGAATACGAATGAATGGTGTGAAATCAAAACCATTCAAAATGGAAATGGGGCTACCCTTCATTGTATATATAGACCAGTAGAGAGTGGTGTACGCTTGTTTCACAGACTTTCAGACCGCATTTGACAATGTGAAGCATGGAATATTAATCAAGATACTCCAAGATAAGGGGCTAGACGCAGAAGACATTACCTTCCTGAGAAAGCTGTACTGCAATCAATTGGCTACGGTTAGAATTAATGACGAAAACACAAAGTCTATTCCGATAAAGAAAGGAGTCCGCCAGGGATGCATCATATCGCCAACGTTGTTTAACATTTACTCACATGAAATTTTCAACTAGGCACTACAGAATATAAACGAAGGTATCAAAGTTCATTTGAAAAAATGCCGATCTCTACAGGGTGATTTATGACTACGTGGTAACATACAATTTTTTAAATAGGACACCCTGTATATTTCCACATGTTTAGATTCCACTTATAATCCTTGTTCTTACAATAAAAGGTTGTACATAACCATACGGAGTATTTAAAGAGATATGACCATTTTTATATCGAAATTGATATGAAGTAAACACTATGTACCTATATGGAGAAGTAATAAAAGAATAATTGTTTATTTTACACAATAAGGTAAACAATACGTTCTAGTATAAAAACTAACTGTAACAAAAATCAACGACGAATACCTGTATACAGAGCGAGCCAAAAAAGAATATTACGATAATTTTTTTAATGCGCCCCCCTATATTTTATTTTTTCATAAGATTGTATTTGTTATACCCCTTCATTTTTATGAAGCGTTCCCTATCCCTAAATTTATTACACTTCGAGAAATTTTTAATTTTCTTCAAATTTTAGGAATACCTTAAATTGTGTGACTAAAAATAATTTATCTTGGATAAGAATGTAACAAAATTATGTTTATACAATAAACAATTAAAACATAAACCACAACAATATGTAATGAAGATAGGCAATTTCTAGATGGATGTGATTTAAACAGAATATTTCGTATCACACAATAAGTTTAAAGTAAATGTTCACAATATCCACCTTCAACGTCTCTTTTCAAATGAGTGGGCTGCATTTCATAACATTTGTACATCAATACTATTAAAAGCTTCTCCTATTTTATTTTTTATATTATCTGGTGTTGTTGGAAACGGTTTTTTAATGCAGTCCCACATGAAGAAATAAATGTTTCACAACTCTGATGAACGAGCTGGCCATGCAGTTGGTCCTTCTCTGTCTACCCACCTCGCAGGAAAGCGATTATTTAGATGATTGTGAATTGTGGCAGAACTGGAGCACCATCGTGTAAAAACCACATTCTTTGTTGAATATTCAGTGGAACATGTTGAAGTAACAATGGCAAATGATTATTGAGAAAATCTAGATATACACCACCAGCCATACGGCCGTCAAAAAATGTGGGCCAATTACATAGTCCCCAACAAGACCACCCCAAATGTTTATAGATCATCTAATTTGACTACTACTAAGTAGTAAGGATTGCTTGTTGCACAGTAATGAAAATTATGCCTATTCATTGTTTCATTTTTGTGAAATGTAGCCTCGCCTCCAAAAAGCATAAAATCGAAAAAAAAATCGGATTTGCTGCTGAGCCCATTCACAAAAAACTAATCTGCGAGGATAATCATCGTCTGTCAATTTTGACGCAATTGTATGTGGTAGGGATCCATTTTGTTTTATGTTTACGACCGAGGTTTGACTAATGTCGTGTTGACGTGAAATTTCACGAGTGCTAATGTTCAGTAACGGCTAGTAGTACATCATATTCCTTTTTTTCGATTATAACATGTTTATTCCTTTCGTGTTCATCATATACGACTGATCCTGTACGAACAAAACGATCTATTAATCATTCAAACGCTTTTATTTTTGGGCGCCTCCGTTCAGGATTTCGCTGTTATTACATTCTGCACGCAAGTTTCTCGAACTTTCTCCTAATATCCAAATCATACCTATTAGTTCTTCTACAGAAAAATTCATTTCTCAAGCTTCTACAGAAGAAAACGCACTGATTAAGAAGGTAATAATATAAGAACTGTCATTTTATCAAAGCCTATCTGTTTGGTATTCTTAAAGATACTTTGGTCAGACTATTATTCAAATAATATTAATCTAGAAATTGCCTACCTTCGTTGCGTATTGTTATGGTTTATGTTGTTTTAATGGTTTATGGTATAAAAGTAATTTTGTTACATTGCTATCCAAGACTAAATTATTTTTAGTCACACTAATTTAAGGTATTCCTAAAATTTGAAGAAAATAAAAAAACTCTCGGAAAGTAATGAATTTAGGTACATGCTTCATAAAAATAAAAGGGTATAACACATACAATCTTTTGAGAACATAAAATATAGGGGAAGGTGGTGCATTTAAAAAATTTGGCTCACCCTGTATACAGATATTCGTCGATGATTTTTGTTAGTTAGTTTTTTTTTACGTATAGTATTCCCGAACAGGCTAAAATTTGCCTAACGTGCTAAAGCACTCAGAAACACTGGGAGGAATTAGGGATATTGTTAGGTGGCCGAGAAATGTTTATGAAATTAGTGTATTCCACAATTTGGTCGCCGTATGGAAAAATGTAGATTGCGCCCGTTCAATGTGGCAAGATGGAATTTTGAGTGCGTTATTATGGTATGAAAAGGCAAACCTAGAGAAGATGGCCTGCGAAGGTCTTAAGGAGTGTATTTCAGAGGCACACTTGCCATGGTAATAGCGATAGAACAAGGAAAGAACCGAAACTATTCTTCTATGCTCAAGAGACTGTAGGTCAGAAGTCAGAGACGGGTTATTTATAATCCTTACAGCTCCTTTTTGCATGCGGTTTACCATATCAAGGACGTATTGGGGAGCACAGATCCAGAGATGGCAATTGTATTCCAGATGAGGTCGAATTTGAGCCTTATACATTAAAATAAGTTGTTGCGATGTGAAGTACTGTTTAGATCTGTATAGAAAGCCCAGTTTACGGGCATCTGTTTTGCTCGCTGACAAAAGGTGCTCAACCATGAAAGGTTCGATGATACGGACATCCCTAACACAGAAATATTTTGAAAACCTAACTTATTTTGTAAAATACACAATTATTAATTTATTACTTCTCCATATACATAGTGTTTATTTCATAACGATTTCGACATAAAAATGGCCATAACTCTTTACATACTCTGTATATGGTTATGTACAACCTCATATTATAAAAACGGGAATTATAAGAGGAATTTAAATGAGGAAATACAGGGTGTCCCATTAAAAAAATTGTATGTTTGTGTTACCACGTAGTTATGAATAACCCTGTAGAGAGATCGGCATATTTTCCAAATAACAAGCATAACGTTGCCTACCTTTTTTGTAAATAACTGTTTTTGATGTAACGGAGTAATCGACCAATCCCGCACTAAATACTCACCCTGTATATGGGCGACACATCGAAACAGTCCACAAGCTCAGATATCTTGAAAGCTGGGCGACAGAAAACATGAGAAGGCGGTAAACAAAGGAACATAAGAAGACATAGGGTGTGGTGCCGATGACCAATTGCGCATGGCTTATCTGCATACATAGGAATTTTTATAAATGGTTTAAATATCACTTTCAATGTCAAACTGCTAGAGCGCTGGTGATGTAGGAGTCGTCTTCAACGCTGCTGGTGCGGGTTCGATTCACGGCTCTTGCACTTTCTTTTTCTCGTAGGTTACAGTAGTTTTGTTTATCTTATCTAAAATAGATACTCGCTAAACTCGCGGATGTATCTAGAAAGATGCGGCCCATCACGCGTTTACTTGTTTCGCGCGTGTGTAGCACTGTAAAATCAGACATTCTAATGTGAAATAATAATACAAAAAAACAAACAAACAAAACTACTGTAACCTAACAGAATTAGATTAGATACACAAAACTATAATAACCTAACAAAAGTAGATTAGATAAACAAAACTACTGTAACCTAAGAGAAAAAAAAGTGCACGAGCCGGGAATCGAACCCACTTGAACTGTATGCCAGGCATCCAACGTACCACAAGACCTACAGCGCTTCCCCAGCTTGACAATGAAACTGTTAAATAAACTATTATGATACTATACATTCAAAGCTTAATTCCTATTGGTCCACATCGTTCTAGATATATCCGCAAGTCTCGCTAGCACATCGGCACCACATCCTGTCTTCCTATGTTCCATTGTTCACCGTCTCCTGAAGACATGGACCCCGACCATAGAGAAATGGCGAGAACAATATGTATTAAAATGAACAAACTTTTAACGAACCAAAGTTTAAATTCAGCCGTGCACTTCAGATTTGTCAAATGTTACGTATATTCAATGCTGCTATACCGGTAAGGTCACCTTACCTGTCCTTTAGGGAGGACGGTCCTTTTTTTGTAAGTTCTGTCCTCCCTCGAAAAGTGTCCTCCTTTTCCCTTTGAAATGATGATTCGTCAAGGCTCGGTACAGTGCGGTATAAGACGCGATCATGACACCTTGAGAGAGCGCGCCGCGAGCAGATGACTTTGTTTACCTTACCGAAACACGACACGGCACGCACGCAGTACTCACGGCACATGGCCAATTGAAACTAATTCTTTCTCAGTGAATATTTAATTGTACAGAGGTAAATACAATTCACGTTTTATTAATTCATTATCTATTTAATAATTTCCAAATATGTTCTCTGTTGTCAACAGAAGTGTAAAATCATTTGAATTTAAATTTTAATTTTAGTGAATTTTATTCGCTTATGTTATTAAAGTTCATTAGTTGTAATAATTAATTTTATTTATTCATAATGTGCTTGCATCGTTCGTGTGGCTTTATACTTTATTTTTAATTTTAAATTTCATTTAAGGAATGGAAAAATCAAAAAAGAGGAAATGTACTTAATAATATGTTTCTTTTATTTACAATATTTTTTTCAATTTATTTGTCCTCATTTTCAGTGTAAAAAAGTTGGTCACCTTATTATATGGGGCTGGAACGCGGACTCTAAAGAAAAATACAGAGAAAAGGAGAAAAGCGTTCTCAGACGAATGATGCTGATATCATGGACAGAACACGTCACCAATGAGGAGGTACTCAGAACAGCTGGTAGAGATGGTGACTTAATTAAAGAAATAAAAAAGAGCAAAACTGAATACCTGGGATACATATATAGGAATAATAAATACCACCTGCTGGAACTCACCATGGAAGGAAAAATTAAAGGCTGGTAGGCAGAGGAAGAAGAAAGTGCTCTCGGTTAAAGAATGTTAGGGACTGAACAGCGATGGGAACTCACTCTCTAACAAACTTCAATAGTGAAGATGGCACCTTAAGAAGAATGAAAAACTGCATAGACAAAACACCAAAAACTATTATAGAGTATAAAGACATGAAACCAGTAAAACTAGAAGCAGTGATATATGCAGATGACATTGTATTGATATCGGATACAGTCACAAAAATACAAACATCAATAGACATATGCACATCAGAACTGGATAAAATGGAAGTGAAAATTAAACGAAAACAAAACTAACGTAATGCACGTTAAAAGGAAAAAAGAAGAAAGTAACTATGTACTTCACATGTAAAGGAAAACAACTAGAAGTATCAACATTTGAATATCTAGGTTCTATGATCAGTAACGATGGTAAGATAGAAATTGAAGTAGCAAACAAAGTTAGAAAAGTGATCAACATCTTCTATGCAATTAACAAAACAATATTAGGGAGAAGTAGGAACAAGCACAAAACAAATGGTATACAACACAGTAGTAGCAACGACTTTATTATACTCAATAGAAGCACTAACAACTTTACCTGAACACAAAAGAAAATTAAGGGCAGCAGAAATTAAGTACTTAAGAAAAATACAAGGAGTAAAACAACGAGATAGAATAAAAACAAAACAATATATAATGAACTTAAGCAAGAAAAAATATGGAATAAAATAGGAAAGAAGCAATTAAAGTGGCAGACACATATTATTAGAATGGAATCCAACAACAATGAAAAAATAACAGGAAGGCCCACGAAAAACATTAGCTGACATAGTACAAGATGTAGCAAAGGAACGTGGCACCACACTCGAACAACTACAAAAGGTAGCAAGAGACAGAATCAGATAGAAAAAAAGGATCACGGAACACTACCCGACACCTTAACGGTATAATAAAGGGTAAGAAAAAGAAGAAGTTATTCCACTCCAGTGACTGTAACTTAAATCTGACATAATTCTATTAAGTAATAGGTAGGTAAACATTGGCAGACAGAAACAATAAGTAGATTATAAGTAAAACCTCAACAATCGGTTTGACAAACCATACAATTTTTAGGGAATAAAAGTTTTCCAAATGACTCTTTAAATTTTGCTATTAGAAACATGAACCTAATGCTATTATATTTAAAAATTAAACTTGACTTTTCTACTACAGTACGTGGCAGTTTGTGTACAAAAAAGTGGAGAAGAAAAAACTGCTTACACAGTAGGCATTTAAGAGAATTAGGTATTAATGTTGAACATGTAGGCTCTCAATGTATCAAATGAATCAGTAAGTAATAATATTCTCAATCAAAATGTGTAGTTTTAACAATAACAGTAGTCTTAAAATTTTTTAAATGTGAACAATTTAACATATAAAAAAGATATTTAATGAGTCGATAATCAAAATAATGCAAAAAGTGAACAATATTATGAACGGACATGTTTTAGACATGTAAACTTGGGTTACAAATTTATCATCTATATTAATATGTAAAATTGCTTGCAGTATACAATAATTAGAATTCAAATTAGTAGATTGGATACTGTAAAAAACTAAACAATAACTTTCTATCGTACATTAGAATTGAATCGAACATTACGGGAAATTTGTTTATCTGCTGAAGATAAGTGAACAGTGACCGTTTTTACTCTTCACTCAAGTTGAAGAAGGCTACGTAAGTTAACCTAAAGCGATGTCACCATTACTTGTGACAGCTGCTGTATCCATGCATATTTTTATGTGTGACTTTAACCTCTTGTTTACATTACATTCAGTTGTGATTGAATTAAGTGAGGTAATTCATACACCTATTCTTATCTGTAGAAATTAGTTATTCTTTTAAATTTATGTTTTGTATGGATTTAAGGTAAATGCATTTGGATCTGAAAATTATTATTTTATAGCTCACTCAGTGAAGAGGCACTTTATCTACTTCACTTGAATACCCACCACTAACACGGAGCTTTCTCTGGTTGTACATAGTGATATAAGTGATTATATGTGTATGTAATTGAAAAAGTGTTTTTAATGATACAATAGCCGTTATTGGTATCACCTTATCAAAAGCGTAAGCTACATACTCTCCTAATAATTCTCCTGTGTTTTTATCCAATAGTCTTATAGTATTATCAGCCGAACTAACCAATATACATTGACCGTCATGGGAAAAACTCACAGAAGTAACTGGTGCTGCAAATTTCTTTCTACAAATGTCATTTTATAAACACTACAATTTACCTCCTACAAAGTCAGCATGACAAGAACCATTTCTTAAATCATACCGTCGAACAGAACAATCCACTGATCCAGTTAAAATTTCTGTATCCGAAACACAAACAGATGTAATACAATCTCTGGCATCATTTAACACTTGAATTGGTTCATTTCGTCTTGAATTAACATCCCAACACATTACAGCATTATCTAAACCGCCAGAAATTGCAACGGTTGATTCTTCATTATAAGTGACACATGTTACTGTACTAGCATGTGCTCGTAACCTACGTAAAGGTTGCCCAGTTGATACATCCCAAACAATTATTGATTTGTCAGATGAACATGATGCTATTCGACTACTATCACAAGATGCAGCACAGTCGAGTACTTCATTACCATGACCATAGTACGTTTTTAATACTAAATTTCTATAAGGATTCCATAATTTAATTTTTCTGTCTGATCCACATGTCATGCAATAAGAACCATCAACTATAATTTAAAATGAAATTGTCTCTATAAACAATGCACTTAACCTCAAATTACCATTAAACCGAACAGCCCTTACTGCACCCTGGTTACAATCTATTGTAGACATGCATTGCATATTTAGTTTTTCATTTCCCATTTTGTTTCTTGTTCTAAATTTAAAAAAATTACAATCTTCACTAATTCACTAACTTTTAGCATGGTTTAGTAATAACTAAAATGAATTAAGACTTGTCAAAAAAGTACACATTTTATTAAAAAATACAGCAATTAAACTAAGTAATTAAAATTTTACGAATTTTCTAATTGCTTTATTCGTTCTTGTAAGTGGTGCACAAGACTATTTTGATGTGAATTTAAATGTTGAGTCAATTGTCCACCTATACTATTTAATGTTTGTACAAGACCACACTGTGCAGTTTGTAGATCTGGTATTAAACTATAACTTATTAATTCATCCTTGCTTACAAATTTTCCTTCAAATATTCCAGCTAAAATTATAATATTAAAACATATCGATATCATAATATTTTATTACCCATCAAAATAAACTGTGGAAATTTTTTTGTTATTTTTAATAACTTTTTAATTTCAGGTTCTGGGCTAAAAATAGTAAGGTTTCTCGAAATATATAGTGATAACGCTGCTTCATATTCAGTTCCTTTTAAAGCTTTTTCCATTGTACCCTTCCCATAATTCTTAAAATGCATATTCTCTTTTTTAAATAATGAATATGCTTTAAATTGTTGATCACCGCTTATTGAATTTAAATGACAAAATGCTATTAATCGTGAACTTCGAAACCATCTTAGTAATTCACCAGCAAGAACATCTCGAAATGGATTTTCTCCATCTTTTTTAAACAAATTACCTCGTTGGCAAAGATCTAACGGAGTTTTTAATGTATTAGGGTTTATAAATATAGGTTTAGTTAACTCTAAAAACGTGGCCTTTACATGATGTGGTGGTTTTGGTTTTTGAATATTTATTTTGGAACGAAGTCGTTTTGTATGAACAAATAATTGTGATGGTGAAAGAAATGCTACAACAAATATTGTTAAAAATTTCTTTTAAAAAGCATTTAGTTTCTAACATGTCTTAATTATTAACGACATTAATAATTAGTGTTTACTTATATTTTCAAAAAAGTTAGGTCTTAGATAAGTTTCCTATAGGTTATGTTAATTGTTCTCCTTAATGATTTTACTAAAAGATGGCATTGTCTGCAAGTCATGTACAGTGTGATTCTTATTTGATAAGCGACTATATAAAATTGTATTGCATAGAAAATAATGATAGATTAAGAATTTTCCTTGGAAAAATACACTTACCCTAGGGTTACGTTCCGGCAAATCGAACAATAATATCGAATTAATATTTTATAAACGTGCTTTCTTTAAATAACAATTAATAAAGCAATAGGAATTCTACTGTCAACAATTTATTTGTGTTTATCGTTTAACCGGTTTTACATGTTATGTTGTAACTGAAAGATTTATTGGTCAGCAAATATTCTAAGCGATTTAGTAACAGGAATATCATTCCATCAATCTCCATATTACTACATAATTAGGTAATCAACTAAAAGAAACTCTACTAATGCTATATTGTATATAAGAAAGTTTATATTCAAATGATAATATTAACAATTTATTTGTATTTGTTGCTCACATAGTTAGATACTGCATACCATACTACACATTAAATAGTTGATATTAGCAAAATTTCTTTTACTTTGTTAATTATTTGATAATATTGAAATTGATTAAACAATTATTTGCTTCCGTGACACTGCGACTAAAGAGTTATCTTGGCAGAACTGTATCAATCTTCAAATAAGATGTTTCTTGATGTAAAACTAAGCGGAATTTTGGTACACGGTTGTAAACAATTTCATAAATAAATGGTCTTTTACACGCAAAGTGTCAATGAGAACAATAACGATCAGTATTTAATTTGTTAGTAGCGCAGTTTCATGACTACTGCTCTTAACAAAATATAAATTTCTCATTAATCCAATTTTTAATTGTACATACATTAAGGTGTACTTTACCTTATACTAAATTGGTTTTCACAATTTTGAAAACATGTACTCGGCAACAAAAACAACAAAATCAATAACGTTCTTTTAGCAGTATATATATATATATATATATATATATATATATATATATATATATATATATATATATATATATATATATATATATATATAGTGCACAAAGGATAATCGTAGAAATTGTGGCTAAAGTGCTGTAGCATAGATTAAGGAATTAGCCGGAAGCTCAGTCGGTCGGTTAAGCACTTGGATGCATGGGCGTTTTGGCAGGAGAAAAGATATACATAGAATTTAAAAAAGGGCACCACTTGATTTACTTTTATATCACCCCTCTATCAAGAAAAGGGTTACGGCCACACAGGACAAAAGAGACAACTAAAATAAAAGGGTGAACTAAGTCCATACTGACAAAGGACTGGCTAGGACGTTGGTGGTAGATCACAGGATTAACGAAACAACTTACGATCGTTTAACACCACTTATTTAATGTACCCACTGCAAAATAGCATAAATGTTATAATTATAATTAAATCCTCGTAAGTATCTAACATAAAAAAAATTATGGAGCGCCAACTCGCAGACATAAATACAATTCTTTCAGGAAATATTCCCAAAACAATAATCAATAATACATCAGATACAATATCTCTACCAAATAAACCACCAGTAATCAACTTACCTTTCAAACAAATCAAAAAAACTACTATGAATTTTACTTAAAATTTACATAATCAGACACAATACGGTCCGGCATCTAGTGTTGACACAAAAAAAAAAACATACCCAAACATGTATATAATTATCCTAAATTGAATACCTGTACACCGATATTCCACGAAGAGCTCTCCGTCGGACTAATCTATCAGTTTCCAATCAACTGGACGCAAATAAACCCCAAATATAAAGCGAAAATTATCACTAGATGTCTACCCCGTTGTTTACTTTAAAAAAAATTATTCAAAGTAGTTTCTATGAGCATTACAGACAAAGCAAGCATGAAGCGTTTAGAAAATTCAGAAAGGCTAAGTTCATTACAGATTTGGCAATCACAATGCAAGAATTTAATAAATGCGCAACACAGATTGACACATTCATTAGTAAGCGTATGGCTACAAACAAAAACTTAAAATGAGTAAGCCCTAATTCAAACAGTTTTGTACTAAACAACTATTAAATTGTAATCAGTGAAAAGTAACAAAAATTTTCCAACCCCAATGATCATAAATAAATATGCAATTTGATTTACACAGTAATTGAAATAAATAACTTTTATATACCACCCCAGCAGTTAGCATAATTTATGACACACATTGTACATTTAGACTCAGATAGTAGCGTTCCGTCAGCTAAACAGCTGATCGCTTATACAGTAGACACAGATAGTTCTAACGGTTGAACAAACTACGGTTTGATATCAAAATAAAACTAGTACATAAGAAAACAGTTAGAAATTGATAGTTAAAATACAAATTCTACTGCAAAGTTAAATGTAAGTATATGAGAAACTTTGAAATAACCCAAATTATCTTTTACAGGTACAAATGCCTAACCTTACTCTAACGATTACTAAAGAAATGTCTAACAGTAAAGTATAAGCATTAATTTTAGGAATAGGATAATTGCGGAAACACACTAATACAATGTAGCAAGCACCGGAATGTACTTGTTGAAGATGCTCGGAGAAAGAGTAATTGTAAATGGTTTCAATTCAGGTTGGAAGACCCATAACTAATATTTCACACCTCGGATGAATGGTATTCAATTGTGCTGTCAGAAATGGTTTAACTATCTCTTATGGAAGCACGAAAGATGTTAATCTTGAGTAAATGTGTAAAGGACCAAAAAAACCTATATAAAACAACTGTGTTAGAATTTAGATCAATACCCAAATTTTTATAAGATATGATCTTTATGCAGTATTAAAATTTCAAAACATGTACACATGCATTTCAAAGTTATATTTAGAAAATAAGAAAAGAAAGTGAGTAGCTTACCTCTTGAACGAAGGTAAGGTGTAGTAGAAACACAAAAAAATTAAAGCCGAACTCAAATTCGAAATCCCAACAGGATTTATTTATATGGAAAAGATTAAATCCAGCAACAGGCTGTGTTAAAATTTTACTTGAAAAGTTCAATCAAATTTTTAAGGAAACCTTTTCCAAATTTTACATTTGCTTCTAACTACGCATTAAATTTCTTTGCCAAAAATGGCGTTTTTCCTTCTTCTTTGAAGGTACCAGAAAACAAAAAAAAAGAAAGCTTGATTAATTTCTACCAATCCAAGAATTTAAAACGGTCACATGTTTGAAAAATTTCCCTATTAAGAACGATTTTATTGGCGATGTTGCCATTTTCCAATAACCTACAGGATGAGTCGTAACTAAAGACCATAAATTTATAAACTAAATTTACATATCAATATATATATATATATATATATATATATATATATATATATATATATATATATATATATATATATATATATATATATATATATATATATATATATATATATATATATATATGTCTATCTAACAATGAAGTTCGTTTGGAAAACCAGTTAGCTGCACTTAAGTGAAGTACGGTTTCGTTTATATTAATTAAAATAAATTAGTTAACAATATTCTTTAAGATCGAAACCATGTAATTAATTCGTAAGTTAAAACTTATATGCTAGTACAGAAGTATGACAACCATTATGGTTGAAAATAGATTATCTACACAGATAGCTAACTTGATAGACAAATTAATTCTGTCAAATAAGAATTTTTAAAATACGGAAGCCAAACCTAAATACTAACACAAGGAACTATTATGTACTTAAACTGCAAATGTATTGTTACATTGACAATCACATTTGTCTAATAGCTTCAGATAATATTCCTTCCTAAACATTGCTCTATAATAAGTTAATAAAATACGTATTTGATTAAAGTCCTTAGGAATACTTACGCGATAAATGAAATATGTAAGTGATATCTCAAATCATAGTAGCATGCCAGAGAATTGGTCGAACACACGTGTTCTTTATATTATCAAATATAACATTCACACTGTAACGGATTAAATAAAGATCGTTACCCGTAGAATGCATTTTTTTTTCTTTACTTTCGCCGTCATTAAAATAGACATATTAATTGGATTTTTTTTAAAACGTCCCGTATAATTAGTAATTAGTCTGCCGTATAGCAATATAATTTCATTATGTTGATTTCATCTAATTCAGTTCAAGTGATTGGGTATTTAATTTCAAGTCTTAAACTATTATGTATATCAACTTTTCATTTACATAAATTTAGCTTCATGGTCAATAACGAGGTTTCAACTTATCATACTTCCCATATTTTTTTCTGGAAGTTCTTGTATAACCGCAACATTTCATTTTGTTGCCTCAATTAGGTATAGCATCTTTAAAGGTCCGCTTCTTTTCCTAAATTATAGAATTGTTTTATTATTAATTCATACCTATCATTATTTACATCAGTTACCCTTTTTTACGAATCGCTTCCATACAAAGGATAATATGTTGGCTTACACCAATTAACTACTTGCTTTGACTTACATTTTATACTTAAATGTTTCGTTTTTGTTTGAGATTACCTGCTAACAGATCAACGTTATTTGTGAGTATATAATTTAAGGTAGCTGTTCATAGGCATCTTTTGTCAATTCATTATCCCTCTATCCATCCTCCTAAGTGTTCCTGAGTGTTTTAGCACGATAGGCCTTATTTAGCCTGTTCAGGTCCACAATCATAAAAAAAAAAAAAAATTTACCGGAATACATCCTTTTCTGTTTTATTTGATTTGAGTTTACTAATTAGAATGTTTTGTTTAGTTCATTATTTATTTGCTCAATTCCTAATTTTTATTTTGTTCGAATTTAATTTAATTATCTGCCACCGTTAGCTAAATACAGGTGTAATTACTGTCCTATAGGGATTCATTTTATAAGAATTTAATCTTTTATTATTATCCTTAGTCTATACCTGGTACTAATTACTGTAGATCTGATTTCGTTCTAATATTATATTGCAAAAGTGTTCTGGGACTTCTAGCAATGGTTGGCTTGCTGTCAAAAAGTGGTAGGATCTCAATTTGAGCAACTTATTTAAGTTGCTTTCGTTCAAATAACTAATACCGTTGTTTCTGTTATTTTAAATTAAACGTTCTTTCCTGAAACTGTCTAATTTATTTTTGATACTTTAACGACCTGTATCTCAAAAATTATCAGTTTTACGGTAATAGTGATACACACTGCCGTTTTTAGAATTCAACTGTGTATTTAAATATGATAGAAAATTTTATTTAGAAAAAAATTGGATGAAGCCATCATCATAGCGATGGTTGTCCAATATAAAAGCAGGACTGAATTTAAAATTTGACGTGTCTCGGCGTTTTTTGCCTAAACGTTGCCTAACATAGATAATTTGAGGTTTCCAACTCAAATATCCACATTGTATATATACAGTGCGGATGATAAGTGTTACCCCCTTTAATCTCCGTTACTGAAGACAAAATTGAAAAACGCTCCTACACGTCAATTTTTATTTCAAACGAGGTGTTTAAAAAAAAAAATTGTCACCCCTTTCACCCCCTCCTCTTGACAGATACCACCTGCATTTTTTTAAATAGCAAGGGGGGTCGTGCGATACATCGTTGGAAAGGATTTTAAAAGTAGAATTCAAAAATTATCATTTTAAATTTTTTTAAATAAAAATACAAATAAAAATAAACAAACAAATAATATTAAATTAAATCTTCAAAAATAAATGAACTGGACAAATTATTCTAATTAACAACTTAATTACTGCAGGATGTGTTCAAAATGTTTTCAATTTACTTCCTGGCAGAAGTAGATTCTTAGTTTGGTTTCCTCCTTAACCCTTTGTAGGGTCTGCATATCAATTCTGTTGCATTTTTTATTTTGTATGGGTGAAATTTTTGCTTCTTTAAAGTGCTGAAAAAGGTCGGCCGACCTACTTCGCATTCGCGAGCAACATTTCTGCTTGAACTGGATGGATTTCCTCAGAAGTCTTATTTCTACCAACCCGTTTTTTGTTTTCGACAGAACCAGTTTCAAAAAATTTGTTGATGAGTAGTCTACAGTAATGTCGATCAATTGGACGATCCGGAAAACGTTCATTAAATATTCTTACGGCTTCATGAAAGTTATGGCCAGCTTCACTAAATATGAGAACGGCTTCACATTTTTCCACTAAACCACGAGGTTGTACCATTTTGTCTGTTTGGAATACAAAAATTTACAGGGTACCACCAAAACTCACCAATTGTTAATAATTACGCTTTGCTGTTGTCAATATTGTTTAGACTCAATAGTGCTAAATGTTTGTTATTTTTGACAATACTTGTCAAAAACTAGACACGCCAACCAGATTGTTTAAAAAAAGTTTTCTAACAATGATACTTTCTTACCTACAAAGCATTTATTCGACAATAAGAAAGAATAAAAATTAAATAAACTTTGTTAACAGATTGTCCCAAATGAATGTAAAACCAGTGTACCTGATATGGTATTGTTGAGGATCTTAAAGGAATAGATTGTTATTAACCAGGAGACAACTGACCTTAAAATAAAGTCCTGCAGTAATTAAGTTGTTAATTAGAATAATTTGTCCAGTTCATTTATTTTTGAAGATTTAATTTAATATTAAAATGTAAACTTTCACCATTAACACTCATAATAAAATACTTATCTTTTTTGAGATTTTTTAATGGTGTACTTTAAATTATACAATCTAAACGTTTCGATAACACTTACAGTTATCTTCGTCAGTAGTAATGTTTGTTAAAAATTGTTAAAGATGTAGTAAACAATTTTGTCAAATTTGAACAATTAAAACATAAACATAAGCCTGCTATTAGTATAACAGTTTAGGAAACATAAAGCCAATTAATAAAATTTTTTTAGTAAAGAATAACTAGGTCATAAAATTAAATATTATTAAACTGCCTCAAAGATGACAAACCAGAACACTCTCTACGACGAAAGCTAACAATGTAATTTGCCAGCCAAAAAACACATTTAACAAAATTTAATCTAGTTATGATGTAAGTGTAAAACTGTGAATAACTTCAATTTTAAAATGATAGAAGCATTCACAAATCCAAACATTACATCAAATAAAATAACCCAGTTAAATCTAACAAAGAGATATCTTTATCAATAATTGGAAGTGTTATTAACAATGAAAAGCACAATGCAGAACGTTCTTTGTAATTTTTAATTTCAACTACTTATGTTAAATTATAGTGCTGTGGTAATTTAACATATAATTGGTAAAGCATTTGCTTCAAGGTCTAGGAAAAACACAGCAAAAAACCTAGACATACCAAAAGTTGAAAATAAATTAAAATCAAGGCGTATCATTATGCTTTTTTTAAATTATAAGATGCCAAAACCTATTTAAACGGAGATTTTCTTCTTGTCTATTAAAATTATTCGGGTGTTTATATATTTCAATAGCTTCACGTTGCAAACGAACATAATAATGGGTTTGTCTTGACAATATTTCCATATTGTCAAATTGAATGTCATGATTTAGATTATTCAGGGCATGGTCAGCCACAGCAGATCTCTCTGGTTGGCCCAATCTACAAAATCTCATATGTTCTTTGCGTCTTGTATCAAACCTACGTTTTGTGGTCCCGATGTATACTTTTCCACATGAACAAGATAACTTATACACTTCGGAAGATGATAAAGGGTTTGACACATCTTTAGGTGATCTTTAGTGAAATAGTCCTAATGCCATATTTGATTAGGATTTTTTCAATTCTATTTGTAACATTAGCTATAAAAGGAAGAAAAGCAGTACCAACATTAAGAAATGGTTTTTCTTTAAGGTTACGCCTAGAAGGTGTAATAACATTATTAATATCTGTAAGTGAATATCCATTATCTTGTAAGGATTTTCTTAAATATTTATATTAATCATTCAAAAATTCAGGGTCACAAATTCGTTTTGCTCGATCTACTAAAGATTTAATTACACTAATTTTTTGACGTGGATGGTGGTTGGATAATTTATGATTTATCAGTGTGTGTCGGCTTTCTGTAAACCTTAAAAGATAGTGAATTATTATTTTTAGATATTAATATGTCAAGAAATGGTAAACTTCCATTAGTTTCTTTTTCCATGGTAAACTGAATACTAGGATGTATACCATTTATAAAAACCAAAAACTCATGCAGTGCTTCTTCTCTATGTCTCCAAATAACAAATGTGTCACCTACATATCTATACCAAACTGAAGGTTTTTTTAGGTGTATTTTGTAACGTTAATGTTTCAAATTTTTCCATGTAAAATTAGCTATAACAGGACTAAGGGACTACCCATTGCTACACCTTCAATCTGTTCATAAAATTTACTATTCCACTGAAAATAAGTTGTAGTAAGACAGTGCTAAAAAGAATGGTTATGTCCTTGGAAAAAGATGATCAATGTATTCAATAGTTTCTTTTAGAGGTACTTTTGTAAAAAGTGAAATAACATCAAAACTAACCATTATATCACCCTCTTCAATTTTGAAACTATGCATTTTTTCAACAAAGTCGGCAGAATTTTAATGTAATGGGGTGTTTTTCCTATATGAGGTTGTAATAACAATGTAAGATGTTTTGCAAGGTTATATGTAGGAGAACCAATTGCACTAACAATAGGCCTTAAAGGAATATTAGGTTTATGAATTTTTGGTAAACCATATAGTTTTGGTGAAATAGCTTCAGAGTTAGATAGTTTCTTTTTTATTTCTTCAGGAATAGATGATAATTTAATCGGCTCTTTAGTTTTTAAAAGAAACTTTTTTGTTGGATCTTTTGGTATTTCACGATAAGTTTCTGGTCCCAACAATTGTTCTATCTTAGTGTTATAATCGTTCATATTTAATATAACAGTTGCATTACCTTTATCTGATTTTAATATTATAATACTTTCATTGCGTTTAAGATCAAGTAAAGCACGTCGTTGACGAAAGGATAAGTTGCTCTTTGGAGGTTTTGTTTTACGTAATATGTTAACGGTGTTATATCTAACTTCATTAGCAGCATCAAAAGGTAATAATCTAATGGAGTTTTCGATGTTGGATATTATATCTTCAAAAGGTATTACTCTTGGTGTTATGGCAAAATTTCCTCCTTAGAAAGCGCTTCAATAGCATAATCTGAAACAACATTATCAGAAAGGTTTATAACTGTTTTTTTATAATCAATAGATGGTCTATTATTTTGTTGTTTGTATAATTTATTAAATTTTTCTTTCTGACGTTGACATGAGATGTCAAAATTTATTTTCATAGATTTAAACGTTATAGAATCAATTTTATCCCAATCTTCTTTATTCAAAATAGATGAAATTTCTAAATGTAAATATAAAAGATTTTTATCGGTGTTATCCAATAACTTCCTAGTAATATGTATTTGATTACGTAGAAGAGCATTTTCAGTTCTTCTGTAAATATTATTCGCTTGCTTGTTATTAAAATTTCTTTTAATATAGATAAACTTTGGGATAATCTTTTGGTCTCGGCATCGTAATAAAAAAGTGAGTGACGATAATAATTGTGCTTTACGTTTCCTTAATTTTTCAAATTGTCTGATAGAACGATAAGTTTCCTCCCCATAAAGGACTGAAATATGAAAATGTAAACTTTCACCATTAACACTCATAATAAAATACTTATCTTTTTTGGGATTTTTTAATGGTGTACTTTAAATTATACAATCTAAACGTTTCGATAACACTTATCTTCGTCAGTAGTAATGTTTGTTAAAAATTGTTAAAGATGTAGTAAACAATATTGTCAAATTTGAAAAATTAAAACATAAACATAAGCCTGCTATTAGTATAACAGTTTAGGAAACATAAAGCCAACTAATAAAATTTTTTTAGTAAAGAATAACTAGGTCATAAAATTAAATATTATTAAACTGCCTCAAAGATGACAAACCAGAACACTCTCTTCGTCGTAGAGAAGAATTTTGTCATTCTAATCTAATTAACTCAGTCATTATGATCTTTTTCGAAAATCTATTCTTTTCATAAAATTCAAAATATCTCGAAAACTGTAATAGTCACCTAAAGGGATCATTTATTAAAATGCACCTTATTTTACAGTACTGTCCAAAATTGAACGAACATACAGGGTGTTCCATTAAAAAAACAATAGTTTGATAAGCCACGCTTTTCCGGAACATCCAGTATGTACGAAAATAATTTTAAAATGTGACCTTCACTGATATACATAACCCCCCTGAAAAATAAATTTGAAAAAACGTATTGCCTAGGTACAAAAATTATCCCGTTGATGGTGGCCTGTATGTATATATATATATATATATATATATATATATATATATATATATATATATATGGTAGGTACATAAATGGCGCCCGAGGAATCGATTTTTCCGTAACCGTCAACGACAAACGTACCGCCCCTCCTCCCAAATTCAATGGTGGAGTGAAATATGAGAGTTAAAGGAATGCCGAAGGTAAGACGCGTTACAATACAAAAGCAATAGTTTTACCTAAAATAAATTCGTCTTTTGTATGCATTTAAGAAAGGATTGGTTATCTTTACCATCGATTTATCTTTATGTTTAAATGGTTTTCATTTACGTATACAATTATATTACTGTAGTTTATTTTACTAAATGAATACCACTTCAGGTAAGCTTATTTCTATTTTCTACCGTACATTGTTCTGCACTAACTAACGGTATTAACATAATACAGACTTGCAGCTGTTTTATGTTTTACTATGACCCCTCCCTTTTCTACTGCAGTTAGTCGGCAACCTGCTTATTTTATAAGCAAGTGTAACACATTTAATGCCTGTTACATATTTACAACGTTACACATTCTGATTGCCACTAAACGTTATCATTATTTATTGTGATTTTGTACATTTTAAAGATTTTCATGCTCAATACCTTGATTACCTAGCCACTATATCATTACGAAATTGTACTTTTTGTTCATTCGTGTAATGGATAATGTTACTTTCATATTTGATATTTCAACTTGTACAAATTGTAACATGTTAAATTTGTTTGTGTATAAACGGAAAAACTATCCTTTGTTGAGTTATTTCTCTTTCCTAATTAGGTACTTAGTTGAATACACACTCTCTTTTTTTTTAAATTATTAATTTTGACGAAAATCATGTAATAAATGAATTTAAATAATGTAATTGCTACATTTATTAATTGCATTGTATCTATTTGTTACAGTTCACATCAGACAATTTTAGCTAAAAAATCTTACATGTGACAACTTTGGATATGACTTTTTTTCTTATTCCGGCGTTTGTGCAAGTAAGTTACACTCTGAATTTTTTTGTTTTTACGTTTCTGGAATTAAATACTGCCCTCGTCTTCAGGTGTTAAACCTTTTCATCCGAACAAATATAATTACAATTACCCATTTTCTAACTTCATGCTAACTGTTAAATTAAGTATACTAATCTGAGTTGTATTTATGTATTTATATTTGTGGACCGAAGTATAAACATCAACGGAAATGTAAAATATCTTTATGGGTGTCAACTACTAGTAGTAATTAGCACTACCTGTGACTAAAATAGAATAGAATTTAATCGAAAGAGTGCTTTAGTTTTTGTATGTTTTAGGAATAACGACTACCCCTTCCACGTTTGCACACTCGCCCTTCAAGCGAAAGACAACTCTAACCGTTTTACTACCGAAGCAACGTCATAAGTTGCGTATGTGTGCATACTTGCAAAGCACTGTCACTAAACTGATCCACTAAGAACAGGTGTTGAGACATCATACTTATCTCGGTCTGACATAATATCAATTGGGATTTGTTACTGGTTATTTTTAAAACTTTCAGTCATTTTTTGATTACATGACTTTTACTTATAAATTAAAATGTGGGAAGAAGAGTCGTTAGTAGTAGAGTTGCAGGTACAGTTTGGGATTTAGTGCGGCTCTACTGTTGAAGTATTATCTCGGTCGTATACTTAAGAACCAATTTAGGTTGCGCATGCGTTCACTATATTAAGTGACGTAATTGAACTTGGTAAATTACGAAATCCTGATTGGGGATCTTCTTTTCATAACTCTTATATCCTAGGGTGTCGGGTTCTCCGTCCACTTCAGGAATTCTCTCCTATTTCTCGCCAACCTCTTCACTTCTATACTTTTCCTTCTTTTTTGTACTATATTCACGATCGTGTCCACCCAAGGTAATTGGGGTTTTCCCTTCCTTCTATTCCGTTCTCTTCTTGCTTCCATACATTTTTTTGGTATTCGCTCTTCACTCATACGGACCATATGCCCGTACCATCTTAACCGTTCTATTTCTAACTCGTCTCTTGTTACTACATTTCGTATTCTATTCTTCTAAGGTATTTCATCTCCGCCGCTGTTATCTTACTATTATGTCTGTCTTATAGTGGTCAGATTTCTGCCCCATGTATACTGACTTCCATAAAAATTGCAACACCTAGAATTTGCTGGACGATTTTATTGAAATTTTCGTCAACGATGTCTTTCATTAAAAGGAACAAACGATTAAAATTTGAATAAAATCTAGCTAGTAGTTTTTTTTTGTTTTTTCCTTTGCACTTAGTAACAATAAATTTGAAGAAATAAACCAATCAGTGTATAGTTAACTGTCAATTTTGCAAATTGCTTGTTCACAATTTCGTTCTGAACTTAGGAACAATGCCAAGAGTACGTCAACATCAACATTTTTCCCAATTGACTGATTTTGAACGTGGCCGTATTATTGGCATAAGAGAGGCCGGACTTTCGCTAAGAGAAATTGCTCGTCGTGTAAACCGAAATGTTACAACGGTATTGAGATGTTGGTCCAAATGGTCCGAGGAAGGAGTGCAACAACGTAGCCTTGGATCTGGACATCCCCGCAGGACTACAGATCGCGAAGAACGCCGCTTAAGACTTTTGGCCACAAGAGACAGATTTTCAATAACTCGATCCATTGCAAATGATTGGATGAGAGGTGTAGGACCCAGAATGTCAATGCCATCTGTTTATCGCCGGGTAAGGTCTTGTGGGCTAGTTCATATCGTCCATTTTTATGTCTTCCTCTTACACTTCATCGTCAACGCAGGCTAGAATGGAGCAACGAAGGAGCGAATTGGGCGAAAGAATGGCATCAAATTGTGTTTAATGACGAGTCCCGATTTTGTTTTTTGGCCCACGATGGTCGTAAGAGGGTCAGACGGATGCGTGGAGAACGTAAAAATCCAACATTTTTTGTGGAACGTAACATAGCCCTCACACAAGGAGTGATGGTATGGGGTGCAATATGTTACAGCAGCAGATCACCCTTGGTCTTCATTGATGGCAACTTAAACTCCGCTGGTTATATTTCCAATGTGCTAGAACCCGTTGCGCTTCCATATCTTCAGGGGCTGGAAAATCCCATTTTCCAACAGGATAATGCGCGCTCGCATACGGCAAGGGCTACAACACGTTTTTTGGAAGAAGCTAACATTTCCGTCTTCCCATGGCCTGCTCGGACGCCTGATTTGTCGCCCATTGAACATGTATGGGATAAGGTCGGTCGGGGACTGGGTAATTTACCACACCCTCCAGATAACTTACACGATCTCCGGCTACGGATTCAAGAAGCTTGGGTTGATATACCACAGGCAGCTATAGATCACTTGATTGATAGCATGCCACGCCATCTAAATGAGTGCATTACAAATCCTGGCGGAGCAACTCATTATTGAAAAAGACATTTTTAGTTTTTGTTCTTTTGTTTTCAAATTTTAATCGTTTGTTTGTTCTGATGAAGGACATCGTTGACGAAAATTTGAATAAAATCGTTCAATAAATTCTAGGTGTTGCAATTTTTTGGAAGTCAGTATATTAGGGTGGGTGCATCAATCGTTCTGTATATGTGTAGTTTGGTGTCTTTACTTAATTCTTTTTTATTAATGTAGCATTTATTTGATATTACATCCTTGCCGCCTTTGATATGCGATACCGGATTCCTTGATCAGTTGTTCCATCCTGGCTTATTATTACACCTAAGTATTCATATTGATTTTCTTCCTGCAATATCCTACCTCCGCATTCTGTTCTCATATTTCTTCCTGGATCTCGTATGTGTATGCCCATTACTTTACTTTTCTTGGTATTTACACTCATTCCTGCTTTATTTATTTCGTTGTCCCATCTGCTCACTGCTAGCTGGAGTTTTTTCTAATACTATATCATCTGCAAATACTAGGTTTTGAATATTTACTGCCCTCATATTCCAGTTGCCTAATTTTGTATTAAGCGCGTTTACTTTGCTTTGCTCGATAATTTTATCGATCACTATTATGAAGAGTAGTGGGCTCAGAGAGTTTCCTTGTTTGACGCCTCTTTCCATATTGAAACTATTTGATCTTGCCCGTTTATTGTTACTATTCCCTTTGTCTTCCCGTACAGTCCCTTAGTCGCATGTATGAGTTGTTTGGGTATTTCTAATGCTTCCATGGCGTTCCATAGGGTCTCTCTAGTGAATGTATTAAAGGTTGCGTGTAAGTCTATAAATGGGAGGCATAGTGATTTTCCTTCTTCTATTTCTCTTTCTATTGCCGTTCTTAATGCGTATATATGGTCTTGAGTTTGTCTGTTTTCTCTATATGCTGCCTGTTCTTGAAGTTTATCTTTTATATGGTGTCTGATTCTTACTTCCATTATCCTTATATATATTTTCTGTATGCATGATGTTAGGCATGTAGCCCGATAATTCTCGCATTCCTTTTTTGTGGAGAGGTATTATATTTTCTTCCCAGTCATTTGGTATGTCCTCGCCTTCCCAAGCTTGTTGGAATATTTTCCTGATCCAATGTACTAGTCTTCCTCCTCCGTATTTTATCATATCGGGACTTATTTTTTTCTCTTTCCTGTCCTGTTTCAGTTTTTTTGAACTTTTTACTATAATTGATTCTCCATGTTTGCAGTATTTTGTCCTGTTCTGTGACTATTTCCCCTTTTCCATTTTTAATACACTAGGCTTGTTTACCATATTTTCCTATAAGGCTTTTGATTGTTGTCCAGAATTATTTCTTATTTCCTCGGTTGTCTCTGAATCTTTCTCCTATTTCCTTACCAAATTCTTTCCGGGATTCTGTTTTCGCTCTCTTAACATCTTCTTTTGCTTCATTTCTTTTATTTACGTAGTTTCTTTTATCTTCTTCTTCTCCTGTTTCTAACTATCTTTTTTTATTGTATTTTCTCCTTTACTCCACCATTTTGTTCGCTTTTGTTTGGGACCTATTTTACTTTGTCCACATACGTATTTCGCTGTTTCTATAATTGCTGTTTTAAGGAGCTGCTATATTTCTGCTAAGTTCCATATGCGACCCAGTTGTTCTTCCTTATCCAGGATTTCCAATTTTTGTTGTAATTTGTTTTGAATCTCGTCCCTATTTTGAGATTTCCTTAGTTTCTTAACCTCTATTTTTGTGTATTCCTTTGGTGGTGATGGTTTTCTTTTGTAAAATCTTGTGTCTGCCGCCACTAATTTGAGGTTAGAGTTTATTTATTTTTATTACTTTTACGTCTAGGAAGGCATACTTGGCTCCTTTCGTATAAGTAAAATGGGCTACTCTTTTCACCCATATTATCAGCAGTGAATGTAATTTTATGTATTTCTTTGTGATTGAAGTAGCTGTTGCCAATTAACATTTTGTTTTCTATGTATATCTATCATTCTGTTCCCGTTTTCGTTGATAATTCTGTCGTTGCAGTACTCCTATAACTCCACGTCCTCTTTGTCTCTGTCTATTCATGCATTCCAGTCCTCCATGACTATAACATGCTTATTTCTATCCCTTATAATTTAAAATACGTTACTCGTTTTTTATAGGTGACTTCTACCATTGATCTCAAGAATTGTTATTAACAGGTCAAATAACACACTCATTCTATTTATATATAATATTATGTAGGTAGCAGAAGAATTGAGATCTTTCACCTTAAAGTATGAATGGGAAGGGATTTTCATTTAAAACTAAGAATCGAAGGTGGAACGACTGTTGAAGTGGAAACACTTATAATTGTAAGTAATTCCATTAAAATCTTGTTTTAAATGTAACCCAACGCACTTCGATACTGTATGTAAGGTAACAGATTGTTTTGGTTATTACAATTACTCATGACATTCCACAAAGCTAACAAAAGTTAATTCTATAACAATAATACACAAACATGATATCGTAGAGTACCGCCCTATTATTATGGCTAAATCGGAAGAATGACAGCTGTTAAGTAAATGTTATTTAAAAAGTAATATAATAAACTACAAAAAGATAACCTAACAAGTATTAGTTATAGTGCATTTCACGAATAATTAGACCTCTATAATATGGCTGCCATTCCACTATGAACAACATCCAATTATAAAATAACTGAAATGCTATAAGTGTAACATTGTAATGAAAGGGATATTTCAGTTGGCTACTCTGAACCGTTTTTTCCATCCTTTCCTACAACATTATAATAGCAAAAGACAAATATAATAACAAATACGACCTTCAAACGTCTTAAAATATTATTTGCCAACTCAGTAGCGTATCACGCGAAGAGGTAACTTAGGTTAGTAAAATTGAAAATTTTTCAATTAAATTAATTATTGTAAGAAATAAACATCGTTAAAATAAAAGAATGTTCCAAACAAATATCATTATTGTTAAGAATTTTGCAAATTTACCATTACTAATTCGTAATTAATGTTGAAACTCCAAATTACTTCATTAGCATAAAGTGAATTAGAAATCATTAATGACCACTTGCTTTGATTATAAATGTGGTATCAATTTTCCATTTTGCCATTATACTGTAAACAATAATTTGTAACGGTTGTAGTGATTGTGTAGTTTTTATACTAAAATAGAAGAAAGTTTTGTTTTAACTGAAGACGAGAACTTTATTGAAAATTTGCCAAGTTATAGTGCAACTTCGGTAAGATTATACAATATTTTTTAATTGTCAAATTTTAACTGTTATTATTACAGCGTAGATCCTACATATGCGTAAAAAGTCTACAGAAGCACAAGCAATAATTGCAAATGCATATAACTTCTTTTCAAGTAAGAAACATCAAATTGTAGCTGTAGACTTTGGAAAAATAAATAGTTAAAATAGTATATAATAATATATTAGGTGAGCGTGGTGATGGCGAATTTATTAATAATAAATTTATTCAAATAAGTTTTTCACTTTTTTTTATATGACAAAAGGTACTACGCCAATGAGTGCTCCCGCGTTTTATTTGGTGACAAATTTAAATGGCGGCCATATTGCAGAGGTCTAATTATTCGTGAAATGCACTATACTTAAGTCACAACTAATTGCTAAATAACTTGGATTGCTTCTTTTCATTGATATATATATATATATATATATATATATATATATATATATATATATATATATATATATATATATATATATATATAAGAAAATCGCGTTTGATATAATGTCTTTTTTGTGCCCTTCACAAGGAAACGAGCAAATTTTTGAGTTGCTAGAGAACAAGTCTTCAGTTATTATATACTCGAGGTAAACGTTTTGTTTATGTATTTAATAAAATTAATAATAGTTTTTAAGTCTTCAATTGTCTCATCAAAGAAATCAACCGATTGAGTATGAGGTTAAGAGCTTCTTCGACGTCATTTAGCATACCTATTAAACATGTACCTACTTGTTCGGATGATTTAACCTACCCCTATATTTTTGTGCTGTAAAATTAGCAACTCATAAGTTTTCACCTGTTGGTGTAGTGTGGTATAAGTTTTTCTTACATTCCAAACATTTGGAAGATTTATACAACTTTTTACAGATAAACCCCGTTAGATGGTATATAATACAATCAGTTGTTTCAGGTATCAAGGGGTTCTCTCTAGTACCAATATTTTCACAGATTTCTTCATCTTCTCATTCAATGCCATGTAACATCGCATCTAATTTAAGTTTAATTTTTTCTATATGAATCGCCTTCGTGTTCACTTCATCGATAGGAAAAACTGTTTTAAAATTTTCAAAATCTAAATCAGATGAACTATTATCCGGAGCAATTGTACAATTTCCAAATGCTGGTGGTTTTAGCAATTTATAAACGGAAAGCATTCTGTATAGCTGCAAGAAGGTGGTGAATGTGGGATGGTCATTAGCATTAGCTTGTCGAATGATCCCACAGAATCTCTAAAAATTTAATTTATAACTTAGAAAAACACATAACGCTTGTAGTAACCGGTTATTATTGTATTTAATTGTTTATACCTCCAAATGATCCTGATTAGTTTTGTTTGTAAGTACATAAGCAAAACCACATTTGGAAATTAAAAACGTACTCAATTGGAGTAACCCGCAAACCATTAGCTGTACTTTTGCTTAGAAAACTATTTCGCGAAATGATTCCATCTGTAGCCACACTTTCCTATCTATCTAACCACTCTAGATTCTCCGAAAGGATCAAGAGGAACAAAATGTCACTGTTTAAACCATACCTAAATTAAGCGAATACCTACTTTGAAGTCTGGACTCCCAAGTTTTATTCCTTCGAAGGGAAAACGGCGGTTTGGACAATCAAACAAGTCATTCATCCTTTTTGTAAATTCAGCGGTTTTATCAGAACCACATAAAAGGGAGGATATATTTTAATAGTACCTAACTCCATCTGAAACGGAACTACTAAAGACCTGAAAACCGAACATGACATTTGTTTTGAATGTGAATACAAAGCAAATAATGTAACTACCTGCGTCGCCAATTTCACAGGCAGTTTTTGTAAATTTGGCGGATTAACATGAGAGTCGCTTAGTTTTGGCACTATTCTTAAATTATTAACGTTATCACGATCTAAATCTAGCAATAGTTTATAATATTTCCAATTAGTTTCTTCATTAGGCGTATGTAACGTAGATACGATGGTTAATCAGTTCAATTGGGTTAATTAAGAATTAGAACTCATCGATAAAACCTTTTCTTTTAAAAATCTATTTCGAATACATTTAAATAAATGTGGAGTATAGGAGAAAAAATAGAGGTACCTTGAACCGTCTTCCGGGTGAGCGGTTTTATTATTTGTTTGTTATGTTTCCTGACACACCAAGTTCCGTCCACATCCCTCTATTAGTCGTTGCTCCATCACAGATAACTCCATGTGTTGTGGCCCCAGATTTTTACAAGTTTAATGTAATCTGCAGTATTAAGTGAGCTAAGCAATTACCTTTTGTTGCACTCTTATCTGCATATACTGCCACTGGCTGACAAAATTGCTCGGTTAGTGACGAGAATATAAACACAAGAGCATGATCTGCCTTTTTATCTGAAAACTTCGAAGTAGAAGTATGATCAACTCCGAAATCTTTAATACCAATGAGTTTCATGGTTTTTACGTTTAAGTTGTCTTCCCTTACTTGCATTTCGTCGAAAATAAGTATTCCGTGTTGATGTAATTTACTCTTTTGATACATTTTCAGTTTAAATGCCTCAAAAAAATGTTCGTCCATGCCACATTTCAAATGGTTGATATATCCGGGAGTGGTAAAATATCGTTGCTTCTCAAAAAGAAGAATTCTTTCTGAATTTGCACGCTTTAATACTACTAAAACCTTTTGAGAGCTGTACAAATTACTTAGTTCATCAATTTTGGTAAATAAATCTCCTCTCTCCATATGTTGAATTTGTTGTAAAGATTTTGAAAATTCTGCTTTGATCCGCATGTTTTTCTCTTTTAGATGTCGTATTTGCAATCGCCTTTCATTAGATGGCTGTTTCAAAAGTACAGTACGCGACATCGAAGGTTTAAATTGCATTGATTTCATAAATCTAATCTAATCTAATTGACCGGCTTTCGTAGAACAGATTCACTACTCTAACGAGCCGTCCGTCTTATCACCAGTCTATGCCACCGTGGTTAACACTAAAGTAAATAAGAAAATAATAATGCAGGTTAAAGTACACATAAAATACGATAAACAGTAAAATTAAACAGGTAACAATAAGGTAACTGCAATTCAGTTTAACTGCATTTAGATAAGAACAAAAAGATAGGCAAGGAATTTACGCACGCACAATTATGTGGTTAATAGAAGCAAAAATACGTACGTACAATTACAATAAATTACATACATAAAGAAAAATCAGTTCGTAGACAAACAATTCTAAATAAGCTGGCTGAATGGAAGACAAAAAAACATCATTAAAACAACGCCTTGCAAGGGTGAGGTGCAAATAAATTATAACAAAGTGACCGGTAACATATCCGCAAGTGACTGCGCTACAACCGACAACATCGCTTCCTCAGCTTACACGTTCTTCTATATACATAACTCTATATTTAAAACAATAAGATCGTGTTAGTTTACCAGTAACAATGGAATTCGAGGTGGTTTTAAGGTCATCTGGACCCGTGCCTGTACACCCCGGTATTGTGTATAACAATTTAAATGGGGTCTATCGTGCCACGTTTGTCCACGCCTCACTCTCTACACGGGCGAAAAATTAGTAAACAGTCAACAATGCCAATTCACACAAGCAATGAGGGAGGGTACCTTGTACTGTCTGCCGCGGAGTCCTTTTATTTCAACCGATTTCAACTTAATAAGTGTGCTCACGTAATTTAATAGATACTTTTTGCAAGGCAATGATTGATTTGTAATAGATATAGGCTTGTTGAATTATTTTTTGAGAGCTTTAATCGAAACTCTACTGCAATTGCCGTTTTTACTCCCCAAATCCACCCCCGTATTTTGAAAGTTATAAAAAAAACAAGAAATATTACGTGGAAATATGCAGTTAAAAATTATTATTAATTTTATTAAATACATAAATAAAAAGTTTACCTCGAGTAGGATTTGAACCTACAGACGTCTTTAGCTTTGCAGTATGTTACGTTGCATTTAATTACTAACTGCGACGTTTTTAACCCAAAAACGTGTGTATAAAAATTTTCAACGATTTGTCATGGTCTTTCGGTAAAAGCAGTTTCTGGAGAAAACCTGCTTTTTACCCCAACATATGTTTTCCTTTCCTTTTCAACCCTTACTCAAATATCCCTTACATAAAATATCCCGAAAACATTATCATATCACTACTTATTACCAAGATATCTAAACCCATTAATTCTTTTTTCTATCGCGGTAACAATTGCGATTTGAAAATGTTTATTGCAATAATAGCGGCCCGCTACCCACAATCATTTATTATTTTAATTTAAAACTAAACTGTATTGTTTTCTTACCTGGGAAGGATCAGAGAAAGAACTCTTTTTAAAGGCCTCTGAATGCTTATGTTTTAAATGCTGTAACATATTGTTTTTTGACGATTTAAAAAACTTTAAACACGATTTGCATTTTACGGTGTCGGCGTTCGATCCAGTTTTATTAAAAATGTCCACTCTACACTTTTCGGGGGAGGCATAATTACAACACATTTAAATTTAAATCTCATTAGAGTATCAATTAATTTAATAGTGATACTATGGGACCGAAAAAATTAATCGAACGAAAATAATCGATTAATTACTAATTAATCTAAAGATATAAAGATTTTTAAGAAAATAATCGATTAATTGTATCATTTGTTTAATTGTTGCCATTCCTACTCGTTCGTATTCCATCTCAGAATTTTCTGTGGTTCCATTATCTTCTTGTGAGGTTGCGGCCAACATATGTGGGTAATTTATAACTTTTTGAACCGGCCAACTGTCGCTGTTTACAATTTTCTGGAAACGGGAAATTTTTACGTCCCCAAAGTGTTCTCAGGGACACCGGGACAGAGTTGAAAGTGGGACAGTCCCGTTCAAAACGGGACGTATGGTAAGTGAGTAACGTTTAATGAGGCATACATACATCATGGCCAAAAATGATTAATGCTGAAAATTTGTAAAGTCGTTGAAAATTCGACATCGATTTTTTACGAACACAATACTTCATTTTTCTTCACGTCAATGATTGATCAATGCTTCGCCCATAAAAGTTTTTTCAAGTTTAAATTTGGCAACCCTTATGTATCAAAAAGTGTTTTGTTAGGTTAGGAATTTTTAACTTTATTTTCTTGTATTAAATAAATGTTAAAATGAATAAAGGTATGTTATTTAATATGTATAATTGTATAAACATTACAACATTTTTAGATTTAAGTGAAGAGATAAGGAGATACGATAATGAAATTCAATCCCTCGAGACCGAAATTTCCAGACTGCGACAAAAGGCAAATAAATTAAAAACTAAGAAAACTGAATTAGAGAAACAGCACAATTTGTTTAAAAGTTTTGATAAAAATGCTGAAGATTTGTATAAAGGGACGCACTTTCCTTGGTCTTCTAATATTACTTTGTTGTTACAAGAAAAATTTAACTTAAAAGAATTTAGACCTACCCAGTTGGTTGCTATGAATGCAACACTTTCTAAGAAAGATTTATTACTGCTTATGCCAACAGGTGGTGGTAAAAGTCTATGTTATCAATTACCTGCATTGGTAGGTAAAGGGACAACACTTGTTGTTTCACCACTGTTATCCTTAATAGAAGACCAGCAAATAGGTTTAAGTAAATTAGGAATTGTTAGCAAATCAATTAATTCTAGCACACCGAAGGAAATTAAAAAACAAATTAATGACTATTTATCAAAAGGAACTAAACCAGTTATAAAACTATTATACGTTACTCCTGAATGGTTAAATAAAAGTAAATTATTTAAGTCTTTTTTACAAAAGTGTCATGGTTTAGGAAATTTAGAACGTATTGCTATTGGTGAGTAAGTAAGTAAATGTAAAATTAGCTGCTGAGTTTCGATTTCAGATGAAGTTCACTGTTGCTCTCAATGGGGTCATGATTTTCGTCCTGATTATCAATTTCTTAGTTTATTAAAGGATATGTTTCATGATGTTCCTATTATAGGGTTAACAGCAACTGCTACTCTTTCAGTTCTTTTTGATGTTCAAAATATGTTAAACATTAAAGGCTGTCTTATCTTTAGATCATCATTTAACAGACCTAATTTATTTTATAAGGTTTGTGCATTGGATTCGTGACTCAGTGCTTAATAATTGTTTGTATAAAGGTTGTTCATAAACCACAACAAAATGGAGAGTGTTTAGACTATTTAGAGAATTTGTTAAAGACCACATTTAAGAATAAATCTGGAATTATTTATGCATTGAGTATAAAAGATACAGAAGATATCTCACAATCGTTACGAAGTAGAGGGTTAAAAGTACGTCCTTATCATGCAAATCTTGAACCCGAATTAAGAAGAAAAGTACATGAGAAGTGGTTAAATGATGAATATCAAGCTGTTGTAGCTACTGTAGCATTTGGAATGGGAATTGGTATATTTATTGTCATTTGGTTGTGTTTTTTAAACAAATTTTTTAGATAAACCTGATGTACGATTCGTGATACATCACTCCATGCCAAAAAGTATGGAAAGTTTGTATCAAGAAAGTGGTAGAGCAGGGAGGGATGGAAACCCAGCTAAATGTATTGTGATGTACCGATTTAGTGATTATTTTAGAGGTAGTGCTATTATAAATTCAAAAACAGAAGAAACAAAACTTCGTTCTGTCTTAGAGTATTGCTTAGATTCTTTTACGTAATTGATACTTATAATTTGTGTATCTTGAAATTTATACATTTTTCTAGTTGTCGACGTAAGTTACTAGCTACACACTTTGATGAAAAATGGGAATCCAATGAATGTGAAAGAAAGTGTGACAACTGTAAAGTACCATCCTCAATTGTGTGGTATAACATAACTCCTGTTTGTAAATACATTTATGCTATTATCGAAAGAGCAGAGAACCGTGAAGTAAATCTTACTCTGTTAAAGTTATTAGATGTATGGTTTAAAGGTGGTGATAAAAATTTAAGAGTGGATGATATACCTATGCCAAAAGTTGAGAGACATCAAGCTGAAGTAATAATTGCATATTTATTAATGAAAGGATATTTAATTGATTATAAAAGTTATACTGCATATGCTACAAACTGTTACATTCAAAAAGCACCAGGTCGCTCTCTGAGTTCAAGTACTTTAATTGAAATACCTGTGGCTGATAATATAAATTTCAGAGGACTATTAAAAAGAGATGGAGAAGCCATAGAAGAATCAGCATCTAAAATCATTAGAATAGATTAGATAATGCAGCTCATATTTATTAAGTAGCTAATAAACAATTTTTATACACATTTTTTTTATTTGTACACATGTAAAAGTAGGTAACAACCACATCACAGACTATCTGTACTCAAATGTAATGAATTTTCACTGTTGTATAATCATACAATACTGAAAATAGGAAAAAAAGAAGTTTTCATTCACTGTTCAGGTGCTATTATAGGCCTAAGGTTTATCTCTATTTTGTATTCATCAAGTGATCAAGTTTTTTGAAATCTTCATGCTTGGTGAAATGTTCTTTAACCCTGTAACCGTGGGAACAATTTCTTTTTTTTCATAAAATATCGCTGGAACATATTTTGCTTTATTTATGTTCGAAATATGAACCATATAGGGTAGACATAAAGAAACTAAAAAACTAAAAAAATGCTTGTATGAATAATTGCTCAAGTTTGACCTCTTAACTGTAGGCAAATTTATACCATAATTTATTACGTAACAAAATTTTTTAAAGAACCTTTATTTAACTGTGCATATCTATTTCAATTCTTTTATATCTTGAACGGTATCAGAAATATATATTTCTACAAAAAAAATCTATATGTGACTGTAACTGCGGCCATATTTAATTTTGAAAGTTTTAAAAAATTGCATTCCATGTGAGTTATTGATGACCTGAGTTTCAATCTTTTATGTTAAAATTTGCCCCCAAAATAACACTCTTATTTTCACCCCCTGTATACCTATTGCGTTTAAAAGCTTGTTTTGTTGACATAATTGTCTCGGCTGGCGAGTGACCATAGACACACACATACAGACATTTTCTAAAATTTTTTTTTCGGGTTCAGGGAGTCTCGTAAAACATCAAAATAACCTTATTTTTTTCGACCGCAATACATTCTTGTTTAGCAAGAAATTAAAAATAAAAAAACATGAAAAAAGGAAAAATTTGTATTCCTATTTGCATAATATCCATACCTCAGAGCTATCATATAAAAATTATGAGAATTATAAGAGTAAACATCTTTTATTCAAAAAATGTTGAATGCCCGCACCGTTTACACAAAAAATTTAAGATACAAAATTATATGTATATTTTCAATCATATAGTGGAATTGAATATATCTTATTTTTTATGCTTTAAATTCATTTTAATATATTTTTTGAGGTTATGTTTCAAATGAAAACTTTTAACACTTAATCTTTTCTTCACTTGTAACTTCGACTTAACTTTCTTTATATATATGTGGTGGGGGTATTTAATGAAAAATAATAAAGTATAACAAAAATATTTATTAAAACAATCACAAGACTACTTAGTACCTAATTATAAACTAACATAAATGTCTAAACTATCCAATATTCTTAACGCATTGTGTGTATTTTTAATGTTCTGCCGTGCAACTTGTAAGTTGTTATTGGCTGCAGCCAACTCACTATTTAATCGTTCCACTTTTGCCGCTTCCGATTTTTCAGAGTTAATATGTGATATATATATATATATATATATATATATATATATATATATATATATATATATATATATATATATATATATATATATATATATATATCGATAAAATGTTCTGCAACCACCTAACATTATTTATTTTAAATTGCTGCAAGTCTGTAGGATCTTGAGGTATTGCTTGTGATGGTGGTGAACCCAGAACCCACTGGTCGAATTATTTCTAAATTTTTTCCTCCATATTGGAGGAGTGTAGGTGGCAGCGGTGGTGGTAGTGGTGGTGAAGCTGCAATTCCTTCATATTTGAGGAGTGTAGGTGGCTGCAGTGGTGGTGAAGTTGCAACTGAGGTTGCGGGCGTGATGCTACAAAATAATAGGTTTGGTTAATAATATATTTATTAAGTAAATCACTACATAAAAACAATAAATTAAGCAAGGAATACTTACTTTTCAAAAAACCTTGCAAAACTGTCATCCTCTACATCACTGTCTCGTATAGAGATGATTGGTATCTCATTTTCACCTACAAGTGGCTCAACTGGTTCTACTTGTTTCGACCCCCACACTAACACATCTTGCAGTATCTTTTGTAGTGACAGTTTTGATCGTTTGTTGTTTGATGCCATTTTGTCAGTGTGGTATGTATGTAACAAGTGGAAGTGGTTACTATTGACCTGTGCAAGCAAAGGTGATGAATGCAGCATAATGTAGACATGAGAAAATATTTCATATTCAGCAAACGTCCTGTAAAGATAATAAAGAAAGTGCAATGTATGCATCTGTCTGAATCTCTTGCAACGTAATCTAAAGCGTGTGAAAGTATTCCGCAATCAATAGTAGCAGGCGTGGGAAACCATTTCTTGCGATGTCAGCAATAGATATCAGTAAAGAAAGTGCAATGTATGCGTCTGCCTGAAGCTCTTGCGACAAGTTATAACCAGTTTGACCTTGAATCCGGGTTTATATGACTATATAAGCAGATAAAGAGCAGTTTTATAACAGTCAGGATATTGCACTCGTAACAAGAATTTTAATTATAAACCTAACGTACTTCTATAGTTATAATAAATATTTGCTACAAGTCCATTATTGCATAATCGGCAGTGTGTTCTTCATATCTTCGCATTGTTGGATACAGTTTTGAAGGTAACTATGAGTTAGGCTATACCGAATAGTAGTGATATTGTCACGGCTGTGGTTTGGGGGCGTAAGGCGTGACGTGCCATTATGGCATTTTAGGATCGTTTGTTGGGTTAGGGGTTGGTAGAGTCGGTACAAGTCAGTAAGCGTTAAGAAATAATATAATAAAATAAAAGTAATTCTTACATAATACTACTGCTGGCCATCTTTGGAAACTTGATTACTGTTTTCACAACTGATACTTAATAATTAATAATCAGTACCCAGTGGTACAAGTGACAATAACTATACTAATTATTGAATAATGAATGATACAATAATAATGAATGCCATACATGATCCAGTACTACTATTTATAAGAGAAGCAATTGTGACGTTCTTCCTGTAGGACCAAGGCCCATTGATAATGACACAGACGGTACGTGTCAGGGTCTTAGGAAACCAATATCCGCTATTAGGGAAAATACGATGAGGACATCTACTGATAGTGACTTATTCAACTATTAATTATTTCCTCTAGAAAGCTGATGTAACTTCCCTTAAGTTGTGGATAATGATTAATACTTATATAATGAGTAATTACACGTAATGAATATTGAATATTGACAATTAAGATCACTATTGTGACATTTCTCCCGGCCCACAAGAAGAGCTCGTCCTCGAGCGATTACATACAAACAATTTATTAACATAGAAAAATTAAGGTCACTCGAGGATCGTTTCGCCACAAGCTGGAACTGTATGGTTCAAGTAAGAGTGAAAGAAAAACGTGTTGGTATTTATCCAATATTTTTCGTTCACCCTGTACATAAAAAACTATAAAATAAAATATAAGATTAAAATTTACATAAGTTGTGTTATATAACTAAAACAGGATTTACAAAAAACCACAAACACTTGATAATGATAAAAAAAAAAAGTTCGCATTAGTCAGTGTTTGTGCAATGTTTGAAGAAAGTAGTGATTCACATCAGTTATTAATTATTGGATTAATCACTATTAGTGGTAAGTCAATTGTTTATCTGTCATTAATACACTACACATTTGTCATGTCACTACGCGATTTAGTTTCACATATAGCGGTTCTTTTCTATTTAGTCTAATGTCATTGTTAAAACTTGGTTGTGGTGATGACGTGTTTAATTCATTGCTGGCAGTTGGATTCTCGGCTGTTAAGGGTGCATTCGGTCGTCGGACTGGTACAATGGGCTGTAGATAGTCGTTTTCTGTTGTTAACGTAATGGGTGTTGGTGGTAATTGTTGTAAATTATCTCTTCTGGGGTGATTTAACTTTTCAATATCCACTTCTCGTTTGTAGGGTTGCGTGCAACATTTTTGTGATTGTGCATGCAATTTCTTAAGGATTGTCTTTCGAGTTCGTAGGAAAAAATAAGGAAAGATTATTGAAAGGATTATAATTGTGGTAAAATTTAGGAAAATAACGTAGGTTGTGTACGGGGTATTTGTTTCAGGAAATTGGGTAATTAACCATCGGTCGTTCAAACAATCTGTGAGTGTGTCGAATTTTAGAATGGGATTATTCCATCCTGGTAGCGTTAAACCAGTAAATCTTGACCAAGCTGCTGGAATAACTTGTTGTTTTGAAAATTCAACACTTTTATCCATACAATTATATCGTGGATAAATTGTTTCTTCGGCATCCTCGAAATAACAGTGACAAGGTATGCTCACTGATACGGCACCTATGTTTAGTGGTACCTCGACTGGATATGTCTTCTGTGGACACTGCAAGCGTAAAGATGGTTTAGGATGAGTAATGTACATTTTCTGACTTCCTATCTGTGTAAGGAATTGACTATCATTTCCTGTTTCTCTACAAAGTAATGGACATAATGTAGAAATTTGCTTAAATGATCATCCCTGTAACACTTGTTTGATGCACAACACTGGTAGGGTGTTCGTACCTAAATGTTCATTAACAAAACACAATTCTTCATGGTAAGGATCACATTGGGGTACTAAAATTGTCCAGTTGTTGTTATTTTTTACTAATGCCATTGTTGTGGGTGGCATATTGACCGTACATGTATAATTCTGCCATGCGTAGTTCAATGGAATCACTTTCTTCAATTGTATGTTGCTGAGTCGTTTTTGCAGCAACGGGATGTGCAATACAATTAATATGGTCTTGGGTGACAAAATGCATTCAATTAATGGCAATTTGTATAGAGCTGATATTGAACTTAAAGCTAAAACATAATTACTATTAGATAAATTATATATAACATTTTCTAGGATAGTTCTTAGCTTATCTATAGGAATTATATCTATTTGCAATTTCTTGCTTTGACACATTTTTACTATATTTCGTCCTGTTTCATATTGCAGTGATAACTCGAGGTACGCTAAATTTTTAAGTTCAGCGTCCATACACGTCAGGTTATTACGTGCAATATTTTTCATTGGGTTTGGATACCCAATTTCTGAGATAACTACATGATCTCTTTCTTTTACTCTAGTTAATAATAATAAAATTTCTTCGTCGTTAGTGAACATTCGTTTGACATGATTTCGTGTTACAATTTGGTAATCTAATAGTTCACCATCATCAAATAGGATTGAATTCTCTTTATCATGATATGTTTCTGGTCCTAGTTTAATGTTCGCAAAGTAATCTATATGATTATTCATCAAATAACAAAGGTATTGATTTTGTGAACAAAATATTTCTCGACATTGAAATTTGTCGATTATGCTTTGTGGTTTATATAATTTAAACATAATCTGTGCGGATGTTTGGTAGAAACTTATATTTGGTAAGCGTTCCAAGTGTAAACCGGAACTGATTTCTACATCCATTACCACAAATCTTGCATTCCCGATTAAAATACTAATTATCGTAATAAAATTCATCTTCTCTTTATTTACTTCGTTATCATTCAACGATTAAAAAAATTATTTCATATCTACTTTCATACGTTATCATACTTTATCATTTTCTATAAATGATTATTCCATGTTTTACATCGATGCTTTACATTATCATTGACTTTACCGTTGTTCTTTGTAATGCATTAGTTGTGCTTGAATTGAAATTTCCTTAAGAATAGATTGTATTATCTTAAACTATTGAAACTACTCTAAAGTGTGCTAGCGTATAAACAAACAATTAATTTGTAGTTCTATACAAAAGAAAAACTCAATTCAGCTCTTAACACGTTAACTTGAACATTTGATAAAATTTGCAATTAATGTTTGGAATATTTTTACTTAAAAAATTTCTTTACTTTGATTACTCGTTTAACTTCATAGGATAATTATTCTTGATTAATCAATACTTACTCATAATTCTCTTCATTGTAATACTTACTTATTTTCCATTTTTTCATTTATTTTACCTATATATTTGATATCAGTAGTAGTGGATACCGGCCTCCGTTATTTCCACTACCATTCCCATTGGTTATAAATAACTCTTAGAGAATACCTGGAATTGCTTCCAAGTTCTGCGCCGGTGATCTAGTGACGACAATCACATTACCAACTTCTAATGGTCTGTGAGAATCTTGCGCACTATTCGCTACTTGTAATTTAATTTCTTCGGTTTTCTCAACGTTGCTTTCGGGAACTGCATGCAACCAATTTCTCTTATTATGATCTGCTCTGGACCTAATTCTTATTCTTGGCTTATAACAACAGCAAAAACATATCAATGGTACTAAGATTAAAATAAATATAACTAGAGTCACTAACTTCGAGTACGTTAAGGTCGTCTCGACTGTTTTTCTTATCTCAGGTTCTAAACTAGTTACCGTTCTAACTAAAGTTATTGGGGTTAAATTACGTCTACACATATGGTAACATAAATACAATACTATGATTGTTAGAATTGTATTCCAAATTAAATAAGTTGTATCTCCTTGATACGTGTATAAATTGTCGTGAGTAACGCGTATCGCGTCCTCCAATGATTCAACGATGTGAGACATTGTCGACGTCGTCGTAAGATTTAAGTGAGGGACTGTACTTGTCCAATTGGTATTTAAACATTCAGTTACATTATCAAAGATTGTCTCTTGATGTTCAGATTTTATTATATACGATTTCAAATTTGACCATACCGCTGGCAAGACATGGCTGGCTTTATATTTTTTTAATCCATATATAGAACAAGGGTAACGCGCGGATATTACCTCTTCATTATTTACTACCATTGTACATGCACAGGGTAATTGGATTTGGATTGAACCCGGTTGATTATATATATTGTCAGGGAATGAAAAAGTTTCATTGGGACAAATTATTTTAGTCACATTTTTTGGGTGAGTGATTATAAACGTATCATCTTTTATTTCAGAGATGATCATAGAAGTGGATGAATGACATCTGAAGAAACAATGTTCCTCTAATTCCTGTATGGTTGCTCCTATGAACATTTTAAATGCACATTGGGGACCATACACTGTATCCGTATTGTGACGGGGTAAAAAACATAATTTCTCGTTATAAGGTCTACAGTGATGTAATCCTGACCCTGCAATAGGTCTTAATAATGGGTTTCGTCCTCTTATTTCCGCAACTGCTAAATACAATGTTTCGTGCATTAGAAGGCACGTACTGTCCTTCCAAGCAAATGGTGTGGTTATCAATTCGTAAAGGTCCCAACTAGTAGTCTGACTAATAATTGGTACCTTGACGTGAATAACGATATTCCCGTCTGTAATTGTGCAATCACTTATTTCTAATTTATAATACCTAGTTAATTCTGATATTTGAATGGCTAAAGTATAACCGTCTTTATTCAATTCGTCTTCTAATCTCTTTAGATCGTTCAATAGTACGTTAGGATGAACGATAGCTGTCGGAATTCGGTGTTCCTTGCAAGCATTTAATACTTCGATTGTACTCACCGTCCTTTCTAAATTAAGAACATATACTGTAATACTATACAGATGATTTAAAGTTTTATGAAATTGTTGATCTACCTCATTACTCTGCCTTGTGAATGTCTGGCGTAAATTATTACTAAATGAGTCAATTTCGTCTATTTTCGTCCGTACTTCTTTAAGATTAGACGTTACTTGATCGTGATATTTTATAAAATTTTGGGAATTATTCGTAATTTCGCGTAAGTTATGTTGTAATCCCGCATGAATATGTTTTAAAAAGTTTTGTATCTGATTATGTTCAGATGTTAGTTTATCTATTTTACGTTCAGTAGCGATACCGCAACAAAATGAAAAGAAATCGCCTATAAAATCTAAAGCGCGGTTCTTCCGTAAATTGGTTGTTCCTACTTGTCCCAATTTGTTGGGATTATTTATAAAATTTCCCCATAATTCAGGGTTTGTTATGGAGTGTAAATTATTTAATTCTCCATGAATTAATTTATGAAGACTTCCTATATGATCTCCTAACTGACATAAATAGTTGTTGGAAGTACATTTGTGTATTTCTGAATTGTTACCAGGCGTATACTTCTCTGCAGACCATGCCGTCTGGTACGTGAGCGGAATAGTAGCACTGTAGGCCACTACCCCTGGCAGTTTTTTCCAGTGTGCTCCTGTGTTTATATGCACAGGGATAGCTGTCGCTGTCATTACTCCCAATAAAAATCTAAAAGAAAAGAGGTGATGTTGATATGTTATATAAAGAAAGAATTATTAATACTCTTTTGGCCAACTCAGTCTTTTGTGATAATTGTTTTAGATATTTTGTATCTAACTTGTGATTAATTGAACAGTATGATTTCATTGTTCTAAGTTGGTGACGTTTTAAATGTTATATAAATAAAGGAGATATATATAGATATGCAAACAAACTTTCATGTATTTAATATTAGTTACATATTTAACAATTACTAAAAGATGAATATGCAAATTAAAAAAAAATAATAATGTTTTAGACTATCCTTCATTTTTACTTATTCTTCGGCTGTTACCAGTCGCTGTCAGAGTCTTCCTCTTCCCCGGCGGGTAACAGTCCCCACTCCTTGCATCTGTCCAGGTCTACCATGGCCCTTTGTACTTGTAATACGTTGTTGTGAGCGCACCTTCTGACTGGTAGGTCATGCAGCTCGCATGCCCAATAATTGTTTTTTGGTAGCACTATATCGCTTAACGTAGTTTGTATGTTTGGAATTATTTTTTCAAGGAATTTTTGTTTTTCTTTCCCTGCACAGAGGATTCTTCCTCCTCCTATTGAGGACCTCACTAGGGCTGGTAATAGGGAATACGCTATATGGCCTTCTTCCCACTTCAATCCATGAAAATGGGTGGTTAGCCATGCATTTGTTACCATTTCATCCTCCGCTAGTTTGTCCCAGTCATATGGGGCTCTAAAGTGGAATGTTTTAAGGTTGTTGGTGTTTAGATTTAGTATTGCTAGTTCTTTTATTACGAGTTCTTTTCTTAATCCTCTAAATCCTTGTAGATCTACGATGTGCGTAGGTCTATCGTTTCTACATAAAAAAAATTTATAAATATATACGTCATTCATTGGTGTTCTCGTCTTGGTCATGTGTCTTGTATTCCTATTTTGTTTTTTGTCAGTCTTCGTATATATTATTTCATGTAATTATTGATATATACATAATACATATATCATTATTATTATTATTTATTTATTTATTTTTTCAGTTCTCATCTCGTATGGTGTTGTTTGTTTAACTGATCTTGGAGTGAGATCACTTCGACAGCAATGATTTTTTATTATCAGGGCTGCTCTGAAGTGTCTCACATCATGATAGTTCTTTTCTACCAAGAAATGCTAAAAGTACTGGAAGAATCTCTCATGGTTTAGGACAATTTATAAGGCTTGAAGCTTGAAATGGTCTTCCACGAGTGTTAGGTATATTAACACTGGTGGAGACCATGTCGTGATTCTTGCCTTCCACCTTCTCAGTGGTATTACATAATTTGACTATGGTTGTTTTTATTTGAGGTATGTTACAACAACCATATAAAAAAAAATACTAAATTAATTGGCTGTACAATAGTTGCATTATAGGTCTTAATGATGTGAAATACGACCATACATGTTGAGGGTGGAATACCGTGTTGTCGCTGACTGCAGTGATACGTCAGTGACAACAGTGGTGTTCTTGTCCCTTAGTGTCAATCTTCGGTTAATATTAGTATACTATGTAAATAGTTTCTTGCATTTTACTATGCGTGCCTTATTATGTTCTAACGCTAATTCGCTTACTGTAACCGTTTTATTCAGGTCAATGTTTAACTGTACATGGTTTACCATTTTATTGGCAATGGGAACCTAGCCTACTCGAGACATTGTTGACGATCTTAACTGTCATAAATGCGTCGAGAGCGCTACATTTCCATTGCTACTTTCACCAATTAATTAGTTCTACTGTACTTTTTACATTGTAAAGTGGGGAGGACAAGAAGTCCCGTACCGTTCCAACAAAATTAATTGGTTGGACGGCCCGGTTCTTCTGTTGCTCCGCTTGTTTTTTCTTCACTATTCTGGATCTTTGAACGTGCTTCTACCTCTGACGTCCAAGGATCGTGGTAATGCAGTATTCGAGAGACATGGACTACATCTACCTTCGAGTTGGGTGCCGACCCCATTTTTACAAGGTAATCGACTTCTCCTCTTTTGCCTAATATAGTATAAGGGCCGAACCAGCGTAATAATAATTTTTCGCTTCGGCCTACCTTACGAAATGGTGTAAATACCTTTACTATGTCTCCTACTTGAAATTCAACTTGTCTGTGTTTACCGTCATATCTTTGTTTGTCCTTATGTTGCTTATTATGTATATTGTTTACGGCATTATTTCTAACAAAAAGTGCTCTATCTCTGATAATACGTACATCTTCCGTCGTTGTATCTTGCATTAACATAGCTTCTGTGGGTAATACCGGTTCACGGGCGTAAACTAATGAAAATGGAGAAACTTTTGTCGTTTCTTGTCGTGATGTATTGTATGCGAATGTAACTAAAGATAAATATTGATCCCAATCCGTCTGTTGGGTATTCGTGTATAATGATAACATATCTGCTAAAGTTTTGTTGAAACGTTCGGTTAAGCCATTAAATTGTGGGTGGTATGAAGTACTGAAACAACTTTTCACACCCATTAATTTTAAAAGTTCTGTTACAAGTTCGGATTGAAACGTTTTTCCGCGGTCACTAAGTAAAAATCGTGGTGACCCATGTCGCGTTAATATATTATTAAGTATGAATTTTGCTACGGGTACTGCCTTTCCGTTTGGAAGTGCTTTAGTTTCGACCCACCGAGTCGCGTAGTCCGTTGCTACTACTATCATTGTATTACCCGATTTACTTCTCCGAAAGGGTCCTAAAAGATCTATCCCTATTCTATCAAAAGGTAATGAAACTGGTATTGGTTGTAACAATCCTGCAGGTTTAAAATGTAGTTCTCCTTTTCTGGCTTGACAATCTGGGCATCCTTTAACGTATTTTTCTACGTCTTTTAGTACTGTCTCCCAGTAATATCGTGATTTGATTTTATGATAGGTTTTTGTTATACCCAGGTGTCCCGAAATTGGTTCACTATGGTGTGCGTATAAAATTTCTTCTCGTAGTTGGCGTGGAATGACTATTAAATTTGGATTACCATCCGTTGAAGTATTCTTCTTATAGAGAATATCGTCTTGTAAAAAATAATTTTTCGCAGTTCTGCGTAGTGCGATGTTAGCTTTATCTGGTTCTTGTATAGCTTCTATTAATTCTCTGAGTCTTGTGTCTTCTCGTTGGTGTTTCGCGATGTCCGTACTTTGTAATACATATGTTGGGATTTCTATAATATCTTCGTCTTCCTTGGTTGGTTCTCCTACTGGATTTCTTGATAAGCAATCTGCGTCACGATGTGCTGCTCCCGCTTTATGCGTAACAGTGAAATCGAAATCTGAAAGTTTTATACACCATCGTGCTAGTCTTCCTGTTGGATTCTTTAATGTTTTAAGAAAACAGATGGCGTTGTGATCTGTTACTATTGTTATTGGTCTGCCATGTATAAGGTGTCTAAGTTGGGTTAATCCCCAAACAACTGCTAGGCATTCCAAATCTGAAATGGAATAATTTTTCTCAGCTTTTGACAAGCTTCTTGATATGTATGCTATCGGATGCATGGAGCCTTCGTGTTCTTGTAGTAATACTCCTCCGATACCAATACCTGACGCATCCACATGTAGTTCTTTGGTAGCTTGTGGATCGTAATGTGCTAGAACAGGTGCTGCTAACAATTTTGTTTTTATCGTCTCAAAGGCATTTTGTTGTTCTTGGTCCCATACGAAAGGTGTATCTTTCTTGGTACGTTCATACAACGGTCTCGCTATTTGAGAGAAATTGCGAATAAACTTTCTATAATAGTTTGCAAGTCCAAGGAAACTTTGAATTGTTTTGACATTGCGTGGTGTCGGAAATTGAGAAATGGCGTTTAATTTTGATTCATCAGGCGATATGCCTTTGTCCGAAACAATGTGTCCTAATAATTTTACTTCGCGTTCTACATAAATACATTTCGATGGTTTTAATGTTAAACCGGCTTTTCTTAATCGTTCAAACGTATGACGTAATCGTATTAAATGTTCCTCAAAAGTTTCTGAAAAAATTAAAATATCATCTAAATAAACTATTAACTCTTTCCACTTTAATCCTTCAAAAACACGGTCCATTAATTTCATGAATGTAGCTGGTGCATTACATAACCCGAATGGCATTTTCGTAAATTGGTATAATCCATCTGGTGCTATAAATGCTGTTTTCTCTTGGCTATCTGCGTCTAAGCCGCATTGCCAATATCCGGAAAATAAATCTAGACAAGTGAAATATTTTGCGCGATGTAAATATTGAAATACATCTTCGATTAATGGAAGGGGATAATTTGTTTTCTTCGTTGTTGCGTTCAGTTTTCTATAATCTATACAGAATCTGAAATCGCCAGTTTTCTTTTTTACTAAAATAATTGGAGAGCTATAATTAGATTGTGACGGAACAATTATACCATTATTTAACATTTCCTTTATTTGATCTTGAATTATATCGCGTTCTTTTTGTGAAACTCTATAAGCACGACTTTTTACCGGTGCTTCATCACCTGTGTCAATGGTGTGCGTAACTAAATCTGTATAACCCATTGATGCTGCGTCCTCCGCGAAAATATCATTAAATTCTTTTAAAAGTGATGTTAATTGAGTCTTTTCTTTTAATTTTAAATGATTTGATACATTATGTTCATTTTTAACTTCCGCTTTTGTGGTTTTATTTAAATATACAGCGTGGTTATCGCATGTTTGATTATTAATTAAAAATCCTACATTTGTGCCCGAAAATATTTTAATTTTGCTTCGTACTAATAATTGTAAAGTTATGTAGAATTTCCCTTTATGCTTATAAGGTGATCGCGTAACAATTGCCGATGATTTATTAAAAAATTCAGGGGTTGATTGAAAAAAATATTTACAAAAGTCTTCGGTTGATAAATTCGAATCGATGTTCACTAATAAATCGTTTGGTTCGTTTATATTTAATATGGCATCTTCAGCCATTGTGACTTTATATTTTTTATCTAATGTGTCAGTAGATAAAATTTTATTCACGGAAGCACTAAACGATGAGTTCCTATCTATCGTATTATTAGCAAATGTGACTTTATATTTTCTATAATACTTACATAAAATTATACATGATTTTTTAAAATTAATTATAGCGTTATGTTTCCCTAAAAATGACGTTCCTAAAATTAAAGAAACTGGTAAATATTTAATTACTAAAGCTTCTATTTGTTTCTTAAATTTTCCTAATTCAATATATATTTTAGTTGTTCCTAATACAGGTATTCTTAAGTTTCCTGCCGCATGTAATGTTAATGATTTCCCTAAGGGTTCTATGTTACTAACTAAATGACTACTTATTACATTATAAAAACTTCCTGTATCTATCAAAATTTCTGATAGTTTATTGTTAATGTTACCTTTAATATTTAATAAATTGTCTGACAATACAAACGTAGCATCGATCTTCCGCTTAATACTTGTTAGTTCGTACGACCGATGCTGCGGTCGTCGTTTTTTGGATGAGGTGACTTTGACCTCCACGGTGACTTTTCTCTTTGGGGTGCTCTATTCCCGTAGGAATTATTATTTAAATTTCTATTATTAAAAGTTACTGAACGACTATTTCGTCCACGATTATTAAAATTAAATCTATTTACAGTAGGGATATATTGTGCTCTGTTTTGATTAAAGTTGCACGATGAGCTAAAGTGACCTGCCCTATTACAGGTAAAACAAATTGGTCTTGCATCTCTTGTTCGCGAATTTTGTTGTGAAAAGTTCCCTCTATTATTACGTGAATAATTATTGTTATAATGTTGCTTATCATTTACGAATGAATTATTATTTTTGTTATTATTGTCCTCAATTGACGTAGCTGTATTAACGGCTTTTGTTGCTATTGAGTAAAAATTTTGCACTTGATTATTCATATTATCCCGAATACGCATCTCTTGCAAATGAGATAATTTAAATACGGCTGCCCTAAAGTTTTCATTATTGATGTCATCGAAAGCAGGACATATTAAAACAAATTCTGACTTTAAACCTGGCTGTAAGCCTTCTATAAAAAAATCTACAATTTCTGGTAATGGAACTATAGGCGTAACTTGATGTGCTAAATCAAGTAAATCATAGTAATATTTCAATATTGTTTCATCTATTTGTTGTCTTCTTGTGCGTAATTTATTTTTTGATAATAATGAAGAAGAAGTACCTCCGAAATAAGATCTAAATTCTTTTGAAATATCCTCCCATGTTTTATTAAAATTATTGGCGTTTATTTTATACTGTGTGTACCACGTATATGCATTTCCTCGTAAAAAAGTACCGAAATGAGTAATTTTATTCTCATTTGTCCAATGATTAGCGTCAGCGCAACGTTCGTATTGTTGTAGGAATGTAATACAATTACTTTCCCCTGGTATGAAATTATCTGGTGTAATGAATTTTGGAAATATAGGACTAACAGCTGTAGCGTTTACCTGCTGTAATGTTATATTTGCATTTGCCATGATTACCGTTGGTATGTCCAATTTTGTTATCGTTTGCGGTTCTGTATTAGGTAGATTAATTGTTTCTACTACTTTAATTACTGTATTTTCTGAAGATATTTTGTTAACTTCAGGAGAGGTTATATTTTGGTAAAAATCTATTTTTTCTTTTATCGTACAATCTTGATCAACACTAGTTATAGGTGGTGATCGCGTTAACCGATGTTTTGGGGTAAAAATTTCTACTTGCGAATCTAAAACGTGTTTATCTAAATTTCCACTGATAGCACTTTCCTGTGGTTTAAAATTTATACTTGCGTATTATATTGATGTTTAGGTGTGCTATGCGACATCTAAAAATTTCACTCGATAACGGAAACACAATATGATTAATTTATATAAGTAATAGATTAATTATAAAACTATATAAAAAAATAAAAATTGTTTAAAAATTAATTCTTAGGGTGCTATTATTTCGTATTTAATTAAAAGATAGAGGATAATGATTGCATTCAACATTATGAACATAATTAACAATAAAATTATCGTACTACTGTTGTTACACATTATTCGGTGATAATGTGAAAATTAAAAAATAACCCGGCGAATTCCACCATATCAAATCGCGGCCTCCACCATATGTCACGGCTGTGGTTTGGGGGCGTAAGGCGTGACGTGCCATTATGGCATTTTAGGATCGTTTGTTGGGTTAGGGTTGGTAGAGTCGGTACAAGTCAGTAAGCGTTAAAAATAATATAATAAAATAAAAGTAATTCTTACATAATACTACTGCTGGCCATCTTTGGAAACTTGATTACTGTTTTCACAACTGATACTTAATAATTAATAATCAGTACCCAGTGGTACAAGTGACAATAACTATACTAATTATTGAATAATGAATGATACAATAATAATGAATGCCATACATGATCCAGTACTACTATTTATAAGAGAAGCAATTGTGACGTTCTTCCTGTAGGACCAAGGCCCATTGATAATGACACAGACGGTACGTGTCAGGGTCTTAGGAAACCAATATCCGCTATTAGGGAAAATACGATGAGGACATCTACTGATAGTGACTTATTCAACTATTAATTATTTCCTCTAGAAAGCTGATGTAACTTCCCTTAAGTTGTGGATAATGATTAATACTTATATAATGAGTAATTACACGTAATGAATATTGAATATTGACAATTAAGATCACTATTGTGACAATATTGTTAATTTTACAAGACGTATTATTACATTGTTGAAAATCAAAAATGAATTTGTAAAGCACATCCGTATAATTAATATTAAGCTATTGCAAGATATAATTCAAAATAAAATTTATTTAGAGGTAAATGAATTTCTTTAAACTCGAAAGCAATTTATAATTGTTAAAGTGCTATCTTGTGAGACTTAAACTGTTAAAGAACGCTTCAGAGATAAGAGGTGGCGGAATTGCCACTAAAAAAACGTACACGCAAATTATGTTGCTACTCTCTAGATTCATGCTTTAATGGCAGATTACTTACGGGAATTATAGTTAACATAGTAAACATCAAGGACCCTCTTATTTTTTTACAAAATACATACAATAGTTTTGCAGGAAAGGTTAAATTAATGCTAAGACAATCGCTGCTAAAGGTGAATGTCCTTTTAGCATGCAATTATATGCACCCTCAAAATCATGTTATCGAGTTGAAGACTTTTGTCATAAAAATTATGTCATTCACATTGCGACCAATTTACGTGAGTGGTATAATGAAAATGTTTATTATAAACTACAAAAAAATTAGAGGAGTTTTCCGAAAGGGATTTCGGTTGGGCATTACACGAAGTGTTACATTTAAAGGTGAATATTAATAGCTATGTTCCATTTAGAGGTGGTTTTCAACTTACGTTAAAGTTCCCTCATTCATAGCGCTAGAGCATGCGGTAGTGAATGTTAAAAATGACGACGAGTATTGCTTCCTGTTTCAACGTTATATCCCGCAAGACGTAATACCGGAAGAGTTCACAGTTGTCCTCATTTTAGAGATGTTTTGAATTATTATTCAATTCCCTTTCCCATTAATCTAAATGATGTAAAAAAATTAAACAAGCTCTCTATGAATTTGTTTTGCATTCGAGGGAAAAGTATGTTACCATTTGTATTAAGTGAAAATCAAAATAGTGTCAAAGGGGCTATAACTCTTTTAATATTTTCTGCTAATTATCAAGCTTAGGGTGATATTAATACAAAAAAATACTGTTTATCATTTTGCGTGGATTAAAAATATGTCAGCTCTTTTTTCCAAACTATCGAATAGGGAGCATAAGAAATATATTTGTTATCGATGTTTGAAGCACTTTTCTTCGGATCACCTTCTACAAAAACACATCACACACTGTCATGAACTTAATCGATGTTCTGTCAAGCTACCTACCGAAGCAGAAATGTTTCTGCAGTTCAAAAATTTTGCATTCCAGGAAAAGGTGCCGTTTGTAATTTATGCGGATTCAGAAAGTATTTTATGAAAGTGTACAAATGTAACAGATATCGAAAGTAATACTCTATTTCACTCCAAACATATACCCTTCAGCATTGGTTACTACTTGAAGTGTTCATACAATGATTCTTTATCTCGATTTAGACTTTATAGAGGAAACGATTGCATTCAATGGTTTGTTAAAAAACTTCAAAGTATTGCACATTGGACTACCGAAATAATCAATAAAATAATTCCTATGGAAACTTTAAGCCCCACTCAGGTTGAGGAATTTGAAAGCGCCATAGTTTGTCACATTTTCGGAAAACCATTTACTGAATATGATATAAAAGTTAGAGAACATAACCATTTTACTGGATCATTTCGAGGGGCATCAGATCAGAATTGTAACCTAAACCATAGACTCCCACATTCTACCAGTCGTGTTTCATAATTTGTCAGGTTATGATTCCCATTTCTTCATTAGAGAATTGGCTACTGTTCCCGGCTCGATTTCACTGTTGCCCATAAACAAAGAAAAAATATATCTCTTTCACGAAAGTAGTAGACGGCACTAGGTTTAGATTTATTGACTCTTTCAGATTTATGAGTTAGTATCGAAAAGTTGTCAGACTATTTGAAAAATAGTAAAAAAATGATTACCCGCGCTAATTGTAACAGTAAGAATTTTCACTACTAGTTCGTAAACGTGTGTTCCTTTATGAGTATATTGATACTTGGGATAAATTAAGTGAGACCAGGCTCCCTCCCAAGGAAGCGTTTTTCAGTCATCTTACTAATGAGAGAATTAATGATGCGAGTTTTGCACATGCGGTTAATGTTTGGAGCAGATTTAATATTAATTCGTTACGGGAATAATCAGATTTGTATCTAAAACGGATGTTCTACTTTTAGCTGACATTTTCGAAAATTTTCGACAAACTTGTTTAAGTACTTACAAACTTGATCCTCTGAACTATTATACAGCCCCCGGTTTAGCATTCGATGCTATGCTTAAAATTACGCCGGTAAAGTTAGAACTATTTACATACATTGATATGCTAATGTTTATTAAAAGAGGAATTAGAGGTGGTGTAGCTCAATGTTCTAATCGGTATGCGAAAGTGTGTATTTAATGTACTACGACGTAAATAATTTATACGGAGCCGCCATGTCAGAATGTCAACCATTTGGCGATTTTTCCTTTGTTGATGAAGCTAATTTTGAAACTTTAGATTTAATAAACCAACCCGGTGATTCGGAAATTGGTTATATAGTCGAGTGTGATTTAGACTACCACACAGAATTACATAAGAGTTATTGTGATCTACCGCTGGTACCTGAACATATGATTCCACCCGTACCTGATTCAAATTCCAAAATTAAAAAATATTGCTTACATTGTATGCAAAACGTAATTATGTAATTCATTACAGAAATTTGAAAGTATTTTTAAAATATGGATTAAAGTTGATAAAAGTACATCGCATATTACGTTTTAAACAGTCACCGTGGTTAAAAAAATATATGATTTAAATACCGCCATGCGCCAACAATCTCAAAATGAATTTGACAAAAATTTCTATAAATTAATGATTAATAGTGTTTTTGGGAAACTGATGGAAAATGTATGTAAATATAAGGATATACGTTTAGTAACGAAATGGGGTGGTTGCTATGGTGCTCAAGCTTACATATCAAAACCAAATTTTCATAGTTGTACAATATTTAGTGATGATATGCTTATCATTCAAATGAATGGACGTTTCAAAAACTTTTTTATACAATTTTTATTGTGGCTACACGCTACCTAAGTTTCCTAATAATGCCAAGCTCTTGTACACAGATACAGATAGTCTCATATCTGCCTTTTCAATTCTCGATATCTATGAATGCATTAAAGAAGACATTGATAAATTCGATACATCCGATTATAGTTCCGACAATATGTTCAGTTTTCCATTAGCAAATAAAAAAGTTTCTGGCTTAATGAAAGGTAAAAATTATGGTAAAATTATGTTGGAATTTGTAGGACTTCGTGCAGACTTCGAAACAGATCACGAGAAATGATTATAAACATGTTTTGTTTGATGTTAAGATAATAAGGCGATATCAACATTTGATAAGATCAAAGAAACATGATGTGTTTACCATCAAACAAAACAAAGTAATACTTAATCCTTAGGATGACCTTGGGGCTTTAACTATTCCTCTTATGTTTCAGAAAACAATTCATTATGAGTAGTATTGAAAACGAATTGCAGGAAGAACTACAGTACTGTAGTGATCAAATCTATAGAAAATACCTGAATCGTTCTTTGATGGGAAAGTGCAGCATATTGTTATTCCTGATGAGTGTTTTAACTGTGTGCTATAAATTCAAAGTGTACAAATTAGGTTATTATTAAGACATTATTTGATAAAAAAATTACATTAGACAAAACCATTAAAAGTTTTATGAAATTTGTATTAATAAACGTTACAATTCATTAACTTTTAATGAAGTAGATAACATTTTAGACAATATGAATTTTCTTGTCGACATGCCGCTTAAAATGTATGTATACAATTTATTATGGGGTCATGATTCAACAAATATTAAATCTAGCTTAGAAAATATTAATTCAGCGTATAGACCCTTTATTTATTATAACTGAATGCATTGAGAAAAGCGCATATTACGCTAATTACAAGTTCCTCAATATTTTGATTGAAATATTATTAGAACAAAACATCAACTATAAGTTTCAACCATGGATATTAGAAAACATTTATAAAGGTGAAACAAATACAAATTCCTGCTTAGGATGGACCTGTGGGCCAGATTCAGGAATATGGCCATCAAGTAATTTAAATGATTATAGAAGTACTCTAGGTTTACTATATAAGATAATGAAATCTTAGTAAAATATTTTTATGTAATATTTAATGAACTAAAATAAAATAGAATTATTTTTTTATGTGTGTGTTTTATTTCATCTAAGAGCTACATCCTTAGATACAAACTATATAGCTAACATAAGTAATTTATTTTACAAACTACAAGTTAAATGTCTAGTTATAAAACAATATCGTCTTTATTGATCCATGATCTTTCATCCAACCCCCACCACTTTAAGAAAAACTTATCCTTGGAGCGAAGCGCTTTTTCTACTAGCTATACATCGGGATACTTAGTTTTCTGTAATTCATGTTCATGAAACCCTCCCAGTACAGGTTTTCCTTTCATGTCTTCCAACATTTACGTAGTGGAGCTAGTAATGCGAACTTTCACAATCATAAATAGTTCACTGGACCAATTGGATGTGTATCCCTTGGCAAAAATGCTTTTAAATTTACTGATTCGTACTGTGTCACCCACACAATACCGATTCATATCTAATTTTTTTCTGAGTGTAAGCATCTAGCTTTGTATGGTTACCGACATCTTTAGGCTTCATTCCGGTAGTTCTATGCTTACGATTGTTATAATCAATGGTTATGATATCAATTGTATCAATCGATTTATATTCACCTTGTAGGCTAAACGTCTTATATAGAGCACCCTTTATGGTTCTGATAACACTTTCCACACTTGCTGCCTTTTTTGTGCTTTAGGTCGAGTAATGATTGACTCCATAACGCTGCATTAGTTTAGTAAAAGGTTCATTGTAGAATTTTTTCCTGCATCTGTCTGCAAATTTTTGGTTTCCGACTTTGTTTGAAGATTGTTTGCATGGCCTTGGTAACTTCTTGACCTGTTTTAGTTTTTAACCCGTTAGTCCGTAAGTATTTCGAAAAACAGTCGATAACCACTAATATATGCTTATAGTCCTTATTTTGTTTGGCATATGTGTTAAATTCAGCCAAATGTGCTTGGCAAAGGTCATCAAAACCTCTAATTATTGTGCGGCTTCGTTTAAAATTTTTTCGTGCAGGTTTATGCAATTCGTTGACGAGTTGTGATTTGGACATGGTACTAATTTATCTACAATTTCTTTAAGTTGATATAGTTTTGCTCCAACACTAGATAAGCGTTAGAGTTTCCTTTAAAAGCTTTCTGAACTGCTTGTAGACAAAAATCAAGATATCCTTTACTTATAGCATCGCCATCTTCTTCTGGGTCCGCTAACTGTCAAACGGTTTCCATCCAAATTGTTGATAAATAGTATGGCTTGGTGATGGCATCTTGAGAATTTATGGGGCTGGCAACATTGCTGAGTCTCCTATTCTCGATATCAAATTCGTTATCATCAATCAGTTTAAACTGAGGGGTTAATTTCTTGATTTGATACTGGACATGTGAACGTCCAAATTTGTCAAGGGTCCTTTTATTTATGATATATCGACATAAATGCATTCTCATTTATACTGTTTAAAAAACGGCTGTTTGGTATTTCAATGTACCCATCCTCATACAGTTCTTCTACAGTCGATGTTGTCATTCACAACACCTGTATTCACTGCCAATTTTTCTGCCCACAATACCTCTAGATCACGAATTAGTTCATGTACATCATTCTAATATTTATATTCAATCGGCCTGTTTGTTAATTCCTTAAAAACATAGGTTCACCTCCCTTGACTGTGGGTGATGATGATAGCAAGCGTTTGATTATTTGTGTATACTTTTTGCTGCGGCTCCCTCGAATTTCCCCACTTACGTCATAACGTCGCCTTGCAACATTAGTAGCTTCTAAAATACTTCTATAATCTTTTCTATCTTTTGAATTTACTAGATTTAAATTGGGTTCATTCATAATAAGCAGATCATATAAACCTGGAATCCCTTTATATGTGACACCCTTAATAATCATATCGTTTCCTTTAATTGTAAGGGGAGTATTACCAATTGTCCATTTGTCAGTTTTGGTTTCATAGTGGACTCCAGAAGTATGATCAATAGCACCTTCAGGATCCCTCATAATACATTCAACGTATATACGAGGTAATTCATAATATTGCTCGAGAAATTCTTCTAAGATGGGTTCATTACGGGTAGTAGAATCATCTGTGACACTAAGAGGTTCTTCTTCTTCCTCAGTATTAATCTCCCCTAAGGCAGATGTATCTAAGAAAGATGGTGTACGAAGACCTGGAGGAAGATTTGTTTGAAAAAACGGAAGCTGAGCTAGTGGGCTAGTAGCACCCTTTCTTGAATCACCTAATTCGCCTGGAGTCCGTTGAACTTCAGCTAGCGGGCTAGTGGGGGTAGTAGCGTGCTTTCTCGGAAATATGAATAGGGGTGGTTTTTTGGGTTTAACGCCAATGGGCTCCTTTTTGGGTGTTTTTTATCTGGATTGATTTTATTTACTATTTCAGTTAGAGGTTCTATTAGGGGTTTATAAGTACTTTCAAATGTTCTTTCATTATCAATGCGAGCAGTTTTAATACTGTTATACTTCTGCTGTATTACTTTACGAGCCTGAATTTTTTTTTCTTTAATATCACTTCCTTGTTATCCATTGTAGCAAAGCGGGTTTATTGAACAGATACCGGTTTACCTCGAACAGATAGCTTTTTACATAAACAGATAGCTGTTAATACCTACACAGATCAGTAACTACTGAACTACTGTAAGTAGTTTAAGGTACTATATATTCATCAAATCTTTTCCTATAGCGACCATTATTAACTTCAGCATCCTTGTTTATGACCATGAAACCAAACGTATCTACCCAGCACTTTGAACACATGTCCCGAAATAATTTCATGCTTATGGTGGGACTTATATGATCCTCATACACATGTTTTAAGTGTAATTCATCTTCCTCAAATAATATAATTAGATTCGCATTGTCACGAATTAATTGCTTTGGAATTTTACTGTAAGTTTGACCCAAATAGAAACAGTCAATATCGTAATGTCTACCCATAGAAAAATATGCCCTTATGTTATTTTGCTTTTCACAAGTGATATCATCGAAGATAAAAATAGAGTTTGATTTTGCACAATTAGGCTCAATCACATCTTGATTATCACTGAAGGTAAAGTAACCTATATCCCTCATTGGAGCTAAGATTTCTACTATTATACTATTTATACTATTAGGAAGTAAATCACCATGTTTTGAAGTAATAGATTTTTCATCAAAGTCATGATTTTGAATTGAGAGTTTTTGTTTTTGAGCAACTACTTTCATCGTTAGTGGATGAAATAAAACTAAACACATAATTACAACATTTTATTTTATATTTTTATATACTAGGCTGTATTACAATAACTATAACTTTTTCACTTCCCCAGTGAGTGAGCTGTACTGCACAATAGCGCCATGCAGAATAAGACGATAGACAACGATTCCATTATCGAAAGGTGTTAGAGATTCCATTTCCAATTTGATGTCTATTGTTGAGTTTTTAAGGATTCATTTTGTTTAGAGCAGACCATTACAAATACTGGACATGATTTGAATTCGGAATAGTGGAATAATGCATCTTTATCATCTTCACCATAGTAATCACATCGAAATTTCAAAAAATTGCTATAGGCAGGTATGTATTGATTAGCACTGAAGTTCAAATGCATTGCTTCATATGGATAATACTCAGAATTCAGATGTATTTTAAGATTTCTGATGTTAATGTGATCAGAATTTCCGGCCATTGCTGACTTTGTGTACCTTTTACCTTGTTGGAATGCAACACTTATCCAACGTGGTTTTTCCAGTTGCGTTGATGTTATTATTGGCCATATGTCTGAGGTTGCCTGTTTTAAAGGAGGTAATTCATATAACTCCCATTGACGAAATGGAACTGTAATAATAGAATTTTTATTGATTCCTTGAAAAAAGTTAAGTTTCGCAACATCACCATAGTAGCGGTTTATATCGCTTCTAGATCGAATTGAAATCAACTCTTGACGCACATTCACGATAACTTGACGATAAACCTCCATTATTCCAGATATGTGGTTCAATGGTATGCATACTGTAAAAAATGTTTCTCCATTTTGCTCATCGAATTCTGCTTGTAATGGTTCTTCATTTTTTGGCGACCACCCCAAATGGCTGAGTATTTTGCTCTCGCTTGCCGTATAAGAAATATAACTCTTAAGTGTAAATGTTATGCCTGGATTTCTGCAAACGTCCACTCTTTGACCACTTAACTCATAACGAATTTCTTCGAAAAGAAAGTTCGGGAAATTGTTGGTTAAGATGCATGCTTTTCTTTTATCTTCTTTTTTGAGCTCAAGTTTACCTTCTATGTACAGAAAACTATCATAAATAGCCGTAATTAGATCTTGACTGTGAATTAAGATGCGTACTTCTTCGGAAGGTCCATATTTAGAAGATCCATACGGAAGATAAGTGTGAATATCTGATTTAATTATAGTATCATCAAAATGTACGTTTTGAAAGGCGTTTAACGATTCTGCCATTGTGGTTGAGAACTTTTAAACCAATTGATGTTAAAAAGTATTTCTCTGCAGATGTTAACCGCAATGAAGGTTGATGACTAGTTAATGACTTACTGTAGGGATGATCTTTCATATGAATTTTTGAAAGATGAAATTGGTCCTGGATTCATTCTCAGACCCATGTTCTATTATGAAAATGTAAACTTTCACCATTAACACTCATAATAAAATACTTATCTTTTTTGGGATTTTTTAATGGTGTACTTTAAATTATACAATCTAAACGTTTCGATAACACTTACAATTATCTTCGTCAGTAGTAATGTTTGTTAAAAATTGTTTACTACATCTTTAACAATTTTTAACAAACATTACTACTGACGAAGATAACTGTAAGTGTTATCGAAACGTTTAGATTGTATAATTTAAAGTACACCATTAAAAAATCCCAAAAAAGATAAGTATTTTACCATGTTCTATTAGTTCTAAGCGTACTGTGAATGGTTCACTTTCACCAAAGTCTATTAATTCACCCTTTTGATTAGTCAAATGAATTGTTATATTACTAATTATGTCGGTGTTTACTTCTAAATATTGAGTATTGCTGGGTGTTTTATCTAGACGATAACCTGGCGGAACTGAAACGTCAATCTCATATAATACTTTTGCAGGTTTCCCGTTTCGATAAGATCCTTTTATAATGTTGCACTCTACGTGTAGATTGGTGTGTTTAAGTATGTGTATGTCTAACGCCAATGTATGTAAAATATTTGGTTCTAATATTTTAGACTCAAACCCTAGCATGCGGCCAATGCTATTTTCTTTAGTAAAATCGATCTCAAATGAACTGTTTATCTCACATTTAAGTGTATTGTTGTTTGCTCTAATGCCAAACTTTCCTGTGGGTATTTTAGATTTTAGATAATCGCTAATTTCATCTAACTCATATGCACCGTGTGGAATATTAATCACTTTCAAATGAGATGGATTTGTTCTAAAATAAAATTTATCGTTGCCTGTATAAATGTTTCTAATGCTGTTGCAACCGTAAAATCCAACCAATCCATCAAAGTATTTCTTCCTCAAATCTAGCTCTAGCGGTGGGTAGAAGTTGTAGCTAGCTGTGTTACCAACACCTTCTAAACTGAATGTTGTTGACATAACTGAGACAATTTGATGTTGTATGTAGTATTTATATAAAAATTGCAGGCATAGGTTTCCGCAAATAATTGTATTAAATTTTTGATCTTGGTTGCAATTATAATAAATTTTACATCCCCGAAAGTAGTTAACCACTTCCATTGGTGGTCGAAGATTACCGAAACTATCGTAATACCATACCTTTTTACCACGTTTTTTGTAGCAAACCCAACGTGTACGTGGTCCGCTTTGCCTATCTAAGTTAATAATTCCAGATTCATTTTTCCATGGTAATTTAGGCATGCTGTCTCTCATAAAAATGTCCTTAAAGTAGGGTACATTTTTGGTGTATTTCTTTAAATCAATATCTGTTAATGGTATTTCGGGTAATCTATTTACTTTTATGGAAACGGTTTTAAATATAACGCACCACCACCAGATTTGTATGGTTTTAGATAAAGTGCACCACCTTTTTTATTCACGGAGCCTATAGCTATCGATTCCATCATACGCTTATGACGCGATGTCTCTTCTTGCAATTTTTTCGCATTTTCAGCTTCATTGACTGCTTTAGCAATTCCTGATGCACCACCAGCTATGGCACCGATTGCTGATAATCCAGCGAATAACGGAATAAGAAATGGTAAAAACCCTCCTTGTTTAGGTATGGGGATTACTTTAGGAACTTTAATGTTTTTCTTTCCTCCTAAACTTTTTACCACACGTTTTGCCGTTGAAAGGGCTGACGTTATTGTGTCTGTGAAATTTCCATTAGGTTTAATTTTTTTAGCTATTGTTTTTCGTAAATGCAATAAATTTGCACCATTGCGTAACAATTTCTTCTTCTTCAGATTAGATCGACGTTTACACCCCGTTCCTAATTTTCTCTTTCCTTTCATGGTGGTACTGCCTGCTAAAGCTGCAGTTCGTTCACCTAATGTTGCGTCTGATGATTTAAAGCGTTCCCAAGCTTTTTTTTGAAAAATGTTATCTACTTTATGTCTACTTTCAAAATCTCGGTAATCTCTGTAATCTCTGTAATTGACATAATGAATTTTGCATTGAGCATCTAATTGATTAATACCGAGCGTGCGAGCCGTTTCTCTAATTTTGTACAGGACCACAATACTGGTAACCGGGTAAATGCAATTTAAGCGGAAGTTTATTGATTAGAGCATTCACTAAACCACCACAACCACCTCCACTCCTTCGTTTCTTACCTAACATTGTTTAACTAGATGGATAAAGCAGGGTATTTATACCTAAATTGAGATTACAAAAACAAATCATAGTTATTAATATTTCTTTATTTAGTAAATGCTATACATTAGATAAGCAGGATGATAATACAATATTTCCATTAAGCGTACAGTGTTATGTGAATTAATATTATACTTAGCATTTATAACACCTTCAATGTCTTTATAAATGTCACCGTCACTATCGTCACTATCATCTCACGAAAACGACGGTAGTCAACAACTTGTTATATGAAGTTTTCATACAAACATATCAGATTGTAAGATTCAAGAAATTACAATCTATAGCTTATTATATCCTTTAAATTGAATAGTTCTTCTACATTATGAGCATTGATTGTGTAAGAACAGCAGTTGTAGTTGCCATATCCTTTAATCAATTCCCAATTGTAATAAATACCAAGATTGCTAGATAGAGATTCATAATGTTGATCATAGCTTATATCTTCTTCTTCGTTTACATTTGACCAATCAATTTTGTTATCAATTTCTTGGGATCGGAAAAATTGTAATTCTACAAATGAATGCCATCTTAGAAGCTCATTCCATTCTTTCATATCCAACACTACATTATTGCTTTGATCACAGTTGCCACACGCAATACGTACTACTGCTGCAAGATTGAGGTGTGCTCTGTATCCAATTTCCATATGTTTTGAATGATGAGTATCGTTCGATAGTTTATAAGAAGTACAATCGATTAAGTATTCATTAGCTGCTTTGTTGCTCCTTGTGTTGAAATGATGATGACCAGTCAGTGTTAGGAGAACAATAACATTCATCTTGTTACTCTTCATTTTTATTATTACTACTACTACCATCACTGTTTTGACAGCACCAACAACAAAATGTTGAATTATTGATGACCATTATATCATCATCCTTAATTTTGAAATTATGTATTTTTTCAATGAAGTCGGCAGAGTTTTAAATATATTGGAGTGTTTTACCGATATGAGGTTGTAAGATGTTTTGCATGATTATATGTAGGAGAACCAATTGCACTAACAATAGGCCTTAAAGGAATATTAGGTTAATGGTTTTCTGGTGGACCACATAGTTTTGGTGATAGTTTAATAAGTTCCTTAGATTTTAAAAGGAACTTTTTGGTAAGATCTTTTGGTAGTTCACGATAAGCATGTGGTAAAAATGACGTCGGTAGATGTCAGTGACTTTTTTGGAAGTCTACAACTGGTGGAAGTAACCTTTCTTGACGAAACGCTAACCTATATTTCTATTTACTACCTCCTATCATTGTTCGTTACGTGGTAAACTCACTAGAGATCTTAATAATGATTCCAGGTCTCCGCAACGCTTTCGAGAACCGTATTTGACCCACGAGCCCCATGTTTGGCACGACTGTGTACATAAAGCATTTAATTGCATAAAATAAGTAAAGGTTGAATTGTATAAACACTTAAATAGATTTGTAGTTCATTAATAATAAATGCATATCAGATTTAAAATAATGAAAAACTTTTACTTAACATGAGACCTATAAGTATTGATAAAAGATATTTTTCAATTCAAAGTCTAAATAAAGACTAAAAGTTCTAGATATCATCTTACGTATAATTGTTAGAGCATTAGAATAATGTAACTAAGACTGATTACGAAGAAAAATGTGAAATCTTGTATGTATATTAGGTTAGGTTGAAGTGAAAAATAGTTAAATATAGATGGCGTAAGATAGTGACTAAAACAAAACTTGTAATGAAGAGTAAACCAATGACGAATCAACTGATGTAATAGAGAAGGTATCAGCAGTTCATAGCTGGTTTAAAATAATGTCAAGAATAACAACCAAAGAAGAAGTTATAAAAACAACCGCAAGTGAACAAGCAGGGACTCAAACAAACACACTTAGAAGTCATTCACTGCTGATAAAGCAGAAGATATTTATCCTTGTCCTCACCCATTAGTAGGTTGCATGAACTCTATTCATTCAACAATCAGTCTTACAGACATTTTAACCACGGCACCGTTACCGTCTTAACGTCACAACACGTGACTGGAGTAAACTATTTAGTGGATGCCTTCACACATGCCGTGTCTATTGCCCGGTTCCGCTTATTTACATATTGCCGATTGATGAGTGAATTTTGATTTAAAAGGTATCATTCAATATGACAAATTCAGACATAGACTTGGAAATTCTCATATCTTTAGTGGAAGAAACGTCCGTAATTTGGGACAAAATAAGTCCTGTCTAGAAAGACAGGAACAAAATGAAAAAGGCTTGGAGGGAAGTTTTTCTCTAGTAAAAAAGTGACTTTGAGGAGTTGGAAGACACAGAAAAGAATAGCTTCGCTAAGTTTTATTATTTATTCTAAGATGAAATATAGGTAGATTTATACAGAAATGATTAACGTTCATAACATTAAATTTTTTAAAGCTACCATTTTACAGATATATTGTTATATTGTTTACGAATATTCCATTGTATACTCTACTTCATAGAGTCTCTTTCCCGAAGAAAGTTGTGTAAAACAACACAAGCCTTAACAATGTCTACAGCAAAATCAGGCTCCAAGTTTATAGGGAGATGAAATATCCTCCATTTATTACTTAATATTCCAAACGAGCATTCTACATACCTTCGAGCTCGTGAGAGACAATAATTGAAAATCTTTTTTTTGCTGTCAAGTTATGTCTACCATATGGTCGAAGTAGATGTTTGTGTAGCCCAAATGCTTCATATTCCACCAAAAAATAAGATACATTAGGACCTTTTGGGCCTGGGAGACATGCCTCTTCAGGAATTTCCAGTTCTTTATTGTTTATTGATGTCCACAGTGAGGAGACCTTAAATATGTTAGAATCACAATCTTTTCCGTAGCTTCCAACAACAGTATACACAACACGATAATCCGAGTCTGCCACCGCCATCAAGACCACAGAAGAATAATCTTTATGGTTGAAGTACATCGAGACAAGTGGATTGATATTCTAATATGTTTCCCGTCAATTGCTCGTAAACAGTGCGGAAAATTCGCATTTCTTTCAAAATTTGAAGCGATCGTCTCTCAATTCTGTTTAGTGGGTACGGGAATACATTACAAACGCATAATAGACCAAACACAGCAGCATACATCTCTTACAAACTTGTTCACTATAGAAATGCGAAGCAGATAACTGTGGTGTATATCTGTGAAAGTACAACTGCTCGCCAGATATCTGAAAAAGAAACAATAATGTAGATATTTATGTTTTTTTGCAGCTAAAGAAGTGATGAAGAAATGGGTGAATGTTAGAGATGCTTTTCAGAAATCTGTTAAAAAAGAAAGAGAGGCGGTAAGATCAGGAGTTGGAGCGCAACTTCAAAAACGTACATTTACAATGCGCAGTTGCAATTCCTAAATAATGTCCTCCAGGAACGCCAAAAAGAAATAACCCGATACAGCAGATGCGGGAACTCCTCAAAACACTCCTGAAACTGAAGCTATTCAAGGAATCACCAAAGTTTTCAAAAAACCAGGATTACGAAAACGCAAATTGGACAATGTTGAAATAGAAGGGAACACTGGATCGCTTTGACGATTAAAAAAACTCGACCACAACGACGCCAAATTAATAAATTAGCCCCCATACGGGACTTGTAGGATGAATGTGTTGCAATTCTACCTAAGCTCTATAATGTTCACGAAAATGTAACAGTAGATGAGCAACTGGCACCTTTTAAAGGCCGTTGTCCTTTTGGACTGTACATCGCGAATAAACCTGCTAAATACGGAGTCAAAATTTGGACTTTATGCGATTCTGTAACTGCTTATGCACATAACATGCAAGTTTATCTCGGGAAAAAAAGAAGGTGAACCTCCAGAGAGAGAGGTCAAGGTAAAAAAGTTGTGCTAGATCTTACTTATGGTCTAGAAGGTCACAACGTAACGTGTGATAATTTTTTTACCTCGTACGATCTGGGGCAGATGCTATTGAAAAGAAAAATAATTTTACTTTAGCAAGGACACGTCGATAGTTTTCTATATTCCGAAACGGAACAAAAATGTTACTCTCATGAGTACCATAAAAGCCGTTTATGATTTTAGATTACAACAAAACTAAAGGTGCTGTAGACACGTTAGATAAGTGAATAATAACATACACATGCAGACGGCAAACTAAAAGATGGCCAATGACTATCTTTTTCAATATCATGGACGTTTCAGCTTACAATGCTTATGTTCTGTGGTGCAAACTAACTTTAACCTGGAATGCTGGAAAACTTACAAAACGGCGACCATTTCTTGAAGAACTGGTTAATTCCTTGATCACTCCATTATTGCAGGAAAGAAAACGTCTCCCTCGAAGTATTCCTGCAGCTGAAATAGTTATAAAGTCACGTTCTTCAACCAGTAATGCAGAAGTAATGAAACGATCAACCACAACCAAGCGTAAGAGATGTAATTTTTGTCTCTCTTCAAATGATAATAAAACTAATATGGTATGTTTCAATTGCTCAAAATACCTATGTAAAGCTCATGTATATTACTACTGTCCAGACTGTAACAAATAAATGCATACACCTAACTACTACGTTTTTTAGACGTTCTTTACATAATATTTATAATAATATGTAATAAAAATAAAATAACGTAATAAAATGTAATAAATAATAAATACTACATCTTATTTTTTATTACTATTTCCTGTTATATCAATTTAACGACAATAAAACGGCAACTATGGGCTCCCGGGTCATAATGACCCGAACACAATAAATGAAACCAAAATGTTAACACAATAGGAGGCATAAATGTGTCTTGACGCTGAAGAGAGTTCTTTAGTGGTTGGCGCAGTTCATCAAAAGTCCATGATCATCCTAAAATAATTGAAAAACTTATTTTCGTCATCTCTCAACTCGGCAAAAAGTACACGAAATGCCCCAAATTTTTCATATTTATAGGGCGAATCCAATGAATTCTGTTCTTACTTTTTTTTCTGATGTGCCTATACAATATCCTCATCGCTATGACACGTATAACCGGCAACGAATCGGTAAAGTGTGAAGGGACAACGCGACCGCGTAAAGGGTGCCGTTTGGACGGTCGCCATGTATGTGAAACGGCCCTATATGTCTTTGACTATAAAATCGGGTTGATTATATCCAGTTTTATAAACCAATATGTTTTATTTAAACTTGTAACTATCAAACATAATTAATAGACTTATAATTAACAAAATTGAGAACTTAAATTAAATGAAGTGGTCCGTAATTTTCAACAAAACGCAATTTTCTACGAACATCTTCCATAAGATCTTGGGCAGCTGTAATATCTATCGCTCGAATTTTTCTGTAAATCCTCCGTCTTAACTGTCCTTCATTTTCCGCTTGCCATGCTCCATCATACACTTTTCTACTCAAAAGTGCTCAAAATTCTTCTATTGGGCGTACCCGAGGTAGATTATGGGGATTGTCGTTTCATGATACGAATGGTACGTTATGAGCGTTGAGGCAATTCTGAGTTTCCCTAGGGTAAGGGCATGATGCGAAGTCTGGCCAAAACATTATATCGTCTTCAGTATGATGTTCATTAATGAAATCATAGAGTTTGACCAGACAATTCTGAATACAGCGCTGACTATCCAGTGCTTCTCCTCTAACACGCCCCACATAAGGCCTCGATATCCCTCTTATAGAAATCGTGCACCAGACCAAAATTGTATCAGCAAATGTTGCCTTTTCTTTATATTTAACATTCTGTGGACAGTTTTCTATGTTATCAGTACAGATACTATCGTTACCGTTAATTTCTGAGTTACTTAGAGTGAAATATTTTTCATCATCAATAACAATGACTTTGTTGTTCGCAAAATGTATCCGCCTTAATGCCCGACAACATTGTGGTATTCGTGCCTACTGATTTGGTGTACATTTTGGATATTTTCTTCTTTTTCGACATTCCCTCCAAACTGTATTGTTAGAAGTTCTACACTCCCTTGCTAATTTCATGACCGACATTCCAACTCTACTTGTTGCTCTTCTTACTAACCTGTCTGCTCTGGCTTAGGTAAAAAGTTTGGGTCGTCTACTTTTTGGGAGATTTATACATGATATACCTTGTTCACAATCCGCTATTGTACGATAAATAGTTATCCCGGAAATATTTTGATTTTCGAATATGCGTACTATTACACGCTTAGTCATTTACCCAACTAGACTATAAATACTATAAGATCTAATTTGTAGGCCATTTTAGTACAACTGGTTTCTAAAACTTGTAATGATCCTGCAGATTCTTCCCATAACATTCCTACCCTAGTAAATAATTTCCATCAAAACTTATGTCCTATTTCCTTCCGCAACTGTTTAATCATCATTTATAAATGCTATCAGTTGTACACTGTTTCCCACTCCATACAAAAATCCCCTACATATACCAGACCACGTTCCTTTCAAAGAGTAAATTATTACAATTTTACATTTAACACTCACCTAGCAACATTTATTTTCCTGACCAGAATAGCTTCCCTTAATTTACCTGACTAGAGCAAACCCCCTTAAAACAATTCTTTTCACAATTTACCATCCTTAACCCTTTCATTACTCAATTATCTATTTTTACCTGGCCCACATAATCCTATATCATTAACCTCTATTTATACACCTTCGTTAGCTGGATGTACAAACGTATTGGAGGTCCAGGCCCCGATCCGAGTATACCAAACTAACAAAGGGAGAAATACTTAGGTTGACGGTGGTTTATGCCCCGAAAAACCTCAGTATTTCGAATCACCCCTTTTCTCTGTAGTACCAACACTCCCTCGCACGAGTTTATTGAAGGTGATGCCACGATAAGGGTGCATAGAGACTGTTATAGGTGATGGTTAATCGACGGTGGTTTTGGCCCTGAAATATTAACTACTACCACTACAAATCAGCCTTAATCCAATACCTAATTAAATTATTTATCACACCTTAACCGGTAGGTGAAAGCTCCGAACAAGGTACAGTTTAAGAACGAGATCTACCACCTGAATATCCTATCATCAAGTATACCCTCCCTCGTATAATATCCAAGTAAATTTATTACCACTTGCACCCAGAATAGAAACTCCGAACTCCAATCATCCCCTTATATTTACCAAACATCTTTAAACACAAAACTTCTACTCATTTACCGTATAATTACATTTTGCAAAACAATCACCTGTTACCTGTCAGCTGTTCAATATACTTCCTTAATGTTTTTACATAATTATGAAGGTCAAGTTAATACTCACCAATAAATAAGCCCATTATAATCCTACACACATAAAACACTCACGCCAGTAGTTCGCTTGTTCATTTACACTTTAATTAATAATTAATTTAACAATTATTGCACGTGTTCTCCCATAACACTTTTACGTATTAGTAACTATTGTTCACAGAGGGCCAATAAATAACGCCGGTCGATCCATAAAGAAGTTACTGTCCAGAGAGTATATTTTAATTTCCATTTTTTTACATTTCATTTTATTATTTATTACAACCAGACCTGTTTAGTTAATTGAATTGTTATATTCTTTTAGTTTATTGTATATTAGAGTCAATTGTAATGTCCGTTATCATATATATATATATATATATATATATATATATATATATATATATATATATATATATATATATATATATATATATAGTATAGATTGTAGCGCAAGATAAATTATTATTTATAATACACATTTTAAATTTCGACGTGAGTTTTTTGCAGCAAAGCTTGTAATCATTATTATAAGATTTGTTATGAACGAATAAGTTCAAAGCTAAATATGTAATTAAAAATTATTATTAATTTTATTAAATACATAAATAAAAAGTTTACCTCGAGTAGAATTTGAACCTACGACCTGTACTTTGCTAGAGTACCGCGCTAACCAACTGCGCCATCAAGTTCAAGCCCCAATCGATGTAAATTTTGTCTTTATGTATGTAGAACTGATGTAAATTCTAAATATAATGAGATTACAATCAAATTACTTATATTAATGGAATGTGAGCCTGCAATATCGCAAGGATTCACACATACCAAAGCAAATTACTACTAAATTATATTTAGAATTTACATCAGTTCTACATACATAAAGACAAAATTTACATCGATTGGGGCTTGAACCTTGGTGCGCAGTTGGTAGCGCGGTACTCTAGCAAGTACAGTCGTAGGTTCAAATCCTACGAGGTAAACTTTTATTTATGTATTTAATAAAATTAATAATAATTTTTAATTACATATTTAGCTTTGAACTTATTCGTTCATAACAAAAACTTATAATAATTTAACATTAGTCAAGTTGCTTTGGTATGAGTGAATCCTTGCGATATTGCAGACTCACATTCCATTAATATAAGAAATTTGATTGTAATCTCATTATATTTAGATTTTACATCAGTTCTACATACATAAAGACAAAATTTACATCGACTGGGGCTTGAACCTTGATGGCGCAGTTGGTTAGCGCGGTATTCTAGAAAAGTACAGGTCGTAGGTTCAAATCCTACTCGAGGTAAACTTTTTATTTATGTATTTAATAAAATTAATAATAATTTTTAAGTCTGTAATCAGTTTAGCATAATTTAAATTTTCAGTTAAATCACTTTTTATAGTCAAAATTGACAATGAATTTAACCGATTTTCTTCCATACTTAACCGAAAATAAGTATTAAGTCGCTTTAAAGTAGAAAATGACTGTTCAGCTGAACAAACAATCACTGCCATTGACACAAAAATTCGTAACATAATTTATGTATTGGGAAACACTGTTTGTAGATTTTGGGATCGAATTAAATATAATAGAGATAATCCCATTTCCGAATCAACGTTTATTGTGAACATTCATTTAAAGAGAAGAGAAATGAAAATTTATGAAAAACATTATTATATGCTGCGGCTCTTTTCTCTAGTTCCATCACAACTCGATCCAAAATAGCGTAAAATGTCTCAGTTCCTAATTTTTCCTTTACAGTTAGAGTAAGGACTTCACAAACCGAATTAAAGAGGAAAAGAGCTGCGTTGTATCGCCGGTATAGATAGCAACGGATTGAAGATCTTTATTGGTTTTGTGAAAACGTTCTAATAACACTTCCCAAAATACACTCATAAAGACGAATTCGAAACGGTGCTTTGGCAACTAGTTGGCTTTTCAGATAAATTTTCCATGATTTCTGTTAAAGTTTGCAAATATTCATTCCAATTTTCACGGCATCATGTCGTGAAGACTAACGTGTCGGATCAACTCGTTTTGGAACTTTAGCATTATTTTTAAGTTTGGTTGTAAAGCTTCCTATCGACGACTAGAAGCTGAGAGAAAAGTATATAAATGTTGTAAAGCATCTAAAAATGTAACAGTTTCTTTAACATATTCCGCTGATGGATAATTGGTCGATGTTTGCAATGTCAGGTGTAGAGTCGACAATAATGCTGCAATATTTTGAATTATGAATTTCTCGAATTATGTAATTTAAAACTTCTCGTGACATCAATTCAATAAATTCATTACAGATTGTTGACGATAAATAAGAGGTTTTGCTACTGCCAGGCTGCCCATATTCTGATATGTGTTTTGCTAAAAAGGAACCGAACTATGAGATAAGTTCTAAACACATAATGTAATTTCCCAAACTTTTCTACGCTCCCCCTAAAAGCTAAACCTCTAGATGACAACTTTTTTACTACAGCAACTACTCTTTGCAACACATTTTTCCAATACCCTGACTTTTAATTTTTTCACAAAGTAATGAGTCTATTCTGTCCGTACCAGCCGTATTTTTTCTATGTAATAATAAAATTTGACATTTGGAGTATTCGCGAGATACTTTGTGAAGATTTAATATTCTACTAAGATTGCTCCAGTCATTGATACCTTCTGTTGTTATTTTTGAAGTTCCACCACAAAGACGGTATGGGGTACAAAAACTTTTGTTTCGAAGAAGAGTATGTTAAAAATTTTCGTAACTGTTCTTCTCCATTGTTTAATTTTCGACGAAACACACTTTTATTCAAGGACCGCTGAACCATACCTTTAGGATTGCTTGCTACAACAGTTTTTGTTACCGTTGCTGAAAAATCATCATACATGTGCTGATTGATTTCTTAGGATAATAAATAGTCAATGCTTTGACTATTTAACTGAACCCATTCAGCGGGATCCTCACTTACATGCACTTGCTCTTGCTGCTCACCCAAAACCAAAAATGTACACTGAGCATCTTTTGAAGAACCTGGATGAGGATCAATATAATATGTTCCTAACCCATAATTACTACAACTACCACTAGCAGCACTGGCACTTTCAGTTGAAACATGCATATTTAAAACAGCGTCAGTATCATGATTGTCTAAGATAGTTCTAATACTATAAGTAACATCGGGGTTTTCGGGCATATACAAAGCCTGTTCAGAGTGAGGTTCTGCAGGCTCTTGTAAACTGAAATAGTGTTAAAAATTAAAAAAATAAAATAGTGTTACGTTTTTAATAACGATGGAAACTTTACGTAATTTATTTAATACAAACACAAAAGTTAACACCAAAATCTTATGAACTACGAATAACGATTAAATACAGAACTATAAATAATTATAACATTTAAGGTTTTAATTTATCTCAATACAATGGACGACGACTAAATTTGCAATTAATCATCTCTGGATCGGTTCCTTTTTATATATAAACACGCACAGATGGAATAATCTAGGAGGAATATTCTAGATGCTGAGTGACTCATCGCTAATTATATTATATTATATATATATATATATATATATATATATATATATATATATTATATTTTTAGGGAGCAAAGAAGGGGTACGCCCCTACATTAAGGAAGGCCGCTGGTTGTCAAGAAAAAGCTTTTATTTTGATCAATTTCCGTATCGTTGTAAAAGCGTGGTGTGACGTCACGAACTTAACTTGCATAAAATGGCGTGGATGAGATGCAATTCTTGTCTTGAATAATTAAAAATGGGGATATCTTTCGTATCATTACCGCTTGCTGTTAGTTTGCTTGCGTTTGTAGTTTTCCCATTACTGGTATGTTGAAAATATGAACATTATCTTACACATATGGTCTACAGTTCGTTTATTGGTACGTTATTGATAAATGGAAATTATCGTATGTTATCTTTTGAATTGGAAATGAAATTCTCCTACTACAGTGCATTTTAAGACGAAGTAATATATTTATTTTGAGTACATGTAAGTATGAAGTATCCTTTTATGCAAAGTACGTTTTAAGTAAACAAATCAGTTATCTGTTGCCATAGGTCAGCATACGTTTCATTATTATTGAATACAGTGTTGATCATATTGAATTTTGAATTTTAAGCAAATATAGATTATAAGCTTATATAGTTGCATTGAATTTAGTAATTTTACTACCGTAAATCTTTACGTGAAATATTGTTTTGGTTATTCTATGTTGATATTAATCTGACATTTTGCTTTATTAAATATACATATAAATACAGTTGTTTAGTGTTTATTCATATTACCTATTATGCTTTAAGGTACAACTTCCCCAATTTTTGTTGTATATTAATTATTAAACCTATAAATTGAGTGGCGCCCAACAAACAAAATTCTTTATACTGGTTATACCTACGGATACATCTCTGCCTCCCTCACGACCTGTTCAAAAAGAGTTCTCAATTACAGTAATTTCATGAGTTTGTACCTCACTGAGCTACACCGTGGTGCAATTTACCTTCTGTAATATAACAATCAATCGTGCCCAATTTTTTACTTTTTATAACAATAGTGATACAAATTGTAAGCGTACAAGGCAACGAACGGTACAACGTACAACTGAAATTAGAGTCCAGACCATATATACCTACTGAATCGAAATAAAAAAGAAATCTTTGACTGCAGAAATTTAATGTGTTCGGATTAATAAAATAAAAAGATTAACTATCCAGGGTACCTCCTCAACAAATAGTCGACACTATATCGTCTCAATGCAAACTTTCGGCAGTCTCCAGTCGGTTGTGTGGTCAGAATCCAAACCCAAACAAAAAAAAACAGCTCAACCATTTTAGTTGGTAATGGATACATTCATAACACAATCAAGGTAAAATAAAACATGAGTACGGTACTTGTCGCCGTGTTTTAAACATAAAACAAATGTATTTCAATTCAATAAAATTGTCAGACTGTTTTGAGAGGGTTTATACGTGTGTGTATGCTATAGTATATTTAAAGTGTTAGAAAATGTTACTATAAAGATAAATAATTAACAGATTTTATTTAAAGTTTTATTTACAACAATGAATTTTACGTGATTTAAATTTCTTTATTATCCATAAATTTTGGCCCCCCCTCGAACTTGGTGCTTTACACGCGTGCGTAATGGTAAATACGTCACTGAGCACAAGAAAGCATATATTATATCATTAGAGATAGAAAGAAGTTCATCGTAACCGGGCGAGATGAAGGGATTCTCCCGCAGATAATTTCGTGTAGGTATATTTCAAAAGTTTCATTCTAAACACATTATCCTTACTTGTAATTGTACCTAATTCACAGATGGTAACTTAATATATTTTGATAATTTATTTATTTATTTATACGTATGCACCTGTTTTGGAAAATAGGGTATGCTTGCATGAAGTAGAATTTTTCATAAATTATTTTGTGACGTGTATAATAGATATTTATGTATTAAGGGCATAATCAGAAGATTATGGCTCGAGGGAATGTTAAAAGCCCGACGCCAAGCGGAGGGCTTTTATATTCCTGAGAGCCATAATCTACAATTATGCCCGTGGTACATACAATGTTTTATTTTATTTTGCACCATGAAACTGGAACAAAATTTTAAAAAGATTCAGTATTTTCGGCAAGTTTTTAAATGCAAATGCAGTGAAATAAAGTCGACAGTAGGCTAATTTGTTGTTACTAAGATACTGTGATGAGTTACAATTTCAAATCCATCCAACTGTATTTTCAATTTTTATAAAGAATAAGTTTCATTACTATTATTTTTATTAATAAAGGTTGTATAGCAAGGTTGTTGTTTCAATAATTCTTTCAACTTACGTGACATATCATGTCATGTGTTTGCTGTCAATCATGCTGCTTAGCAACAATGATATTTCCGTGCTATAAAGACCACATTACGCCCGCATTTGGGGGCGTATAAAGAACATTATGGTGGCAAAATAAAATAAATTCATTTATATTAGCTTCTTTCATTTTTTATCGTTAATGTCCTAAAATTCCATAATTATTCTAAAAAGTTATAAGCATGCTACTGGTTTTTCTAAACGCTAATGGTCAATGTTCTTTCAGTTTACTAAAGAAATGATTATTCAAATATTACTTTAATATGCAGGCATGGTAAATAGATAACTAGTTACCTTTCTTTGCACATTTTTATTTAATTGTATTTTTAGCAATAATTGTCAATAAATTTAAGTAAACTAATTATGCTTAATAAAATGTTATAGTTATAGTTATTTAGCTTCTCAGAAATCAGGAGATTAATTCCGACGCCATTCGATCTTCTGTCTCAGGTTGAAAAGTTTTACAAAGAGCACATGTACGCAACTTTCTGTATTTTATGAAAGTTTTCCTAAAATGTAAGCGGCTATTCTATGGCATAATAAGGTTTTGCTCCCATTTTTGATATATGTTCTAACTTCTTCAAAAAACTCTTTTCGGATTCAACTTATACATACATTTTTTTTGACCTTGCTGTTAGTCAACTACATCAAAATCCATACCTTTAGATTTCTCAATATTTGATGTAGTGAAGCAGCAAAAACAATCTTCCGTACATAGTCCATGCAATTGATATATTATTAAAATCAGTTCATTTGAAGGGACCTTAAACACCGGCTGCAGTTATTCGCTTTTATAGCCCAAGGTAGTAATAACACCATTTCTTTCTAACGTAGTAAAAATTGGCTTATTTTATTTCTTACCTACAATCTTATTGCTGCCTTAGAGATAAATACATTTAGTGCTTTGCTAAAGTATTTAAACTCTTTCGTGTATAGCGCTTACTGCTGCGTTATATGGTTGTGTTTATCGTGTACCTGAAACATGATTATTATACTTTACGGATCAATTTTGTAATGTATGTACTTACCTGTAAGTTCTTGCATTCAAAATTTTTTTACGGTTAGTATTTTGTAAAACTGTCGAAATTATTTGTGTACTTTTGCTAATTGTTTAACAAACTTTAAATACTTTTTTTCTTTTAAGGGTATACAACTTGTACCACGGGTATAATTTCTTTTTAAACTAATTTTATACAAGGGCCTGCGCACTTAGTCCATAAGTGTAATGCTAAGAAACGTGTACCCGTATTTTGGCTTAATTACAACGAGCACCTTAAGCTTGCAGTTTAGTACGACTCAGTGAGTACTAAGATTTGCTAACTGCGTAACAATTTTCTGCAGTTTTAAATTTCGTTTAAATTAATAGATTTATTGTGGTAACACTTTCTACCTTATTTATAATTACTAATAAATTACTTTGAATTACTAGTGAAGGACAATGGCGAACAGTGGTAGTAATTGTGATTTTCCATGCGTAAGGACAGATATTTTCAAGAAGTTCATTTCGTTAACACTCTTTTAAATCTTAAATAACTGTTTTACTACTCATTTTGAGCTGAGTTGAAATGAAAAGAATGCCCTTATAATTATTGGACGAATAAACGAATTTTATTGTGGTATTTACATATTGTCTATATTTATAATCTGTGTACTAATGAATTTCTTTTTCAGCATTCGTTTTCCTTGTTCCCATTTTGAATTTTTAGGAGTTGCTCTAACAAGAATTCATAGCGCTTAACGCTATTAAAGGTACTTTTAATGCAATTAAGTAGATTATATTCCTACGCATCCGAATCGTTTGTACCCAGCTGTTACTTTAAGCTGTTCCTCTATCTCATATAGGGTTGAAGCATCCCAGTTATAAGTTGTTCTAAACAGTTAGTATTTTATTATTATAAGTATTTGTTATGAACGAATAAGTTCAAAGGTAAATATATAATTAAAAATTATTATTAATTTTATTAAATACACAAATAAAAAGTTTACCTCGAGTAGGATTTGAACCTACGACCTGTACTTTGCTAGAGTACCGCGCTACCAACTACGCCACCAAGGTTCAAGCCCCAATCGATGTAAATTTTGTCTTTATGTATGTAGAACTGATGTAAATTCTAAATATAAATAAATAAATCTCATTATATTTAGAATTTACATCAGTTCTACATAAAGACAAAATTTACATCGATTGAACAGTTGTAATAAGTACAGCCGTAGGTTCAAATCCTACTCGAGGTAAACTTTTTATTTATGTATTTAATAAAATTAATAATAATTTTTAGTTAGTATTTTAAGCTATGCGTTTGGTCTACATAAAAGTATCGTTTATGTTGCAAGAAATTAATCAATTTTGTGCCGCAGTATCCCCTAACATACACAAGGTATGCAATAACAACTTTTGATTTCAAAACTGTAGCTGACAATTAAAAAAGTTGTGATTCTTTTTGATGGCCATTAAACAATTTACTACATTCACCTACAATGCCATAGAAGTTATCCAATTGTATAAACCAAAAGTAAACAAGTGATGAATCATTCGAATGACTTTAAAACAATTTAATTGATTATCTGTAATCACCAATTACAAACATAATCAACTGGCACATCTCAAGCGAGACCTCACTCTCGAATTATAGATACATTACGTTGGGGGTGAAGGTCTCATGTAGGCAAACTGCAACCATCAAGCTCTCACAACTGACTTCCGCTTATATGAGAAGCATACCATATCTGAAGCTCAAAAAGTCCATAAAACAGTATATATAATAGAGGAATTAGAAATAGCCTTAAATGACCAACGTAAACTCATACATATACCATATGAAGTCAGTTGCCTCATAAAAACTAAATGGCTAACAAACAGATCGGCCCTGACGGCATCCACAAGGCTATTTAATAAGGCTAAAAGGCAAAAGCGAGAAAAGTTTTAGGAATCGTATAGAAATATAATTACCAGCTAAAAAGTCCAAGAAAAGGACTCGGCGAGAACTCCATGAGGCATCGACAACTGAGACCCTCATTACATTGCGGCATTAGAAGAAACGGTAGAGGTAGAGGACCATACAAGACTTCACTCTAGAGTCAAAAAGGAGGCCGCAAAAATCTTTAGACAGAAACGGATTTAATTGACTCTGATGGTCATTAAATCATTTAAGTGAAGACGGCATATGTACTACAAATCATATGTAAGCCATACAAAGTTGTTTTACAACAAAAGTTTGGATCAAGTCTATGTTAAAAAGCAGGAAAATTGTAGCAAGATTAGGGGAAGAGTCGGTTACGGTGGTAACTGAAAGAGGTATCTACATTAACTCTAGGCGCTCGTGCTAACGAATAAGGTATTCGATACGTAGGGGTACGCTGGAAACCTAGCTATCGTTATCCGAAAACGACATGGTACGATTACAAACTGTTCTGCTGTGCATCACAATGTTAGTGCACAGATCATAATCTGAACATAAATCCTTTTAAGAGAAACTGAATGTAAAAGCTCTCACGCTGGAGGATACCACCACTCGTCTCAGGAATGAGGTCAAATATCTGAGAATAGCATTTGACCAAAAGTTAGCGTAAAACTTCCATTTTGGAAAAACTAGTACAAAAGGCATATCCCATCCAAGTTTCTAGAAGGTTATTGAGGAAAAGCTGGGACCTAACGCCAAAAATAGCTAAGTGGTGACTAGACCCACAACCATTTACGCCGCAATTGTGTGGTAGGCAAAAGATACGGCAAGCAAAAGCTTAAAAACAGCTACGACACATACCGAGGATATAATGTTTGAAAATCACAGGAATCATGAACACCGATAGTACAGCAGCAAAGGAAACACAACTAGGCCTTACACATCTCCACCTTACTGTGAAAAAAGGCAATAAAAAGTGCTGTGACACTCAAAAATAGTAAAGTATTCAAATCGAGAAATCATCTAGGTCACCTAGAAATTCTCAAAAAGAAATGCCTGTAAGAATTAATCCATTCTCAAACGGACATGCCGATATAGTATTAATTAACCTCAAGAATAGAAAGGAATGGGAACAAAGCGAGTCAACCTTCAAGAGAGGGTTCAAACAGGAATAGGAATTATCCGGCTTCAATCTCCGCAACTGCAAGCCCCTGACCCAGAGTATCACCATCTTATAAGCTGAAATGAAAACCCTTGCCCTATCAAAACCTAGAAATGGTAAAAGAAATGCAACGATTAATATTCTTGCAGAAACTAAACTAGTTTGGGAGTGCATATGCAATTTGAAGAAGTTGGCAATCTAGTCGTGTAGCAATAAAATGAGCAACTGAGATCGGTAAAGCCAAGAATGATACATATGTTTTTAGTAAGGATAGATTGCTATGTTCTGGTTAGTCTTCTTTAAAAAAATAGATTACCTGAATAATTTACTAAGCCAGTATTGTAGCGTACCCAAAAATAATGAATTAAAGTAGGTAGCAATTCTCTTAGT
>JARFJB010002095.1:732500-799599 GCA_036346205.1 Vesta saturnalis
TACACACAACATACACATACACATACACATACACACACACACATACACAACATACATAACAATACACAATACACATACACACAACACACTACACACAACACATACATACACATACACATACACAACACTCACAACATACACACACATACAACACACATACACACACACACATACACAACACATACACTACATATACAAGCAACACACAACATACATACACACACACACATACAACACATACACACTACACACACACAACAACACATACATAACTACACATACACATACATACAATACATACATACACACACACACACATCACACACACACACACACACACACACACACACACACCACACACATAACACACACATCACACACAATACACACACAACACAACACATACACACACACACACACACAACACAACACACACACACACACACACACATACACACACACACATACACATACACATACACATACACATACAATACACATACATATCAATACACATACATACAATACACATACACATACACGTACACATACACATACACATACACAGACACACACATACACACACACACATGCACGCACGTACGCGCACGCAACCGCACTTTCGCGCTCAGTAACACGCCCCCCGCCCATACACATCCAAGTACGCACCCCTGCACACGCACACACCAATACACACACGCACGTACACACATGAACGCACGCACACACGACCCCCCTTCCCCCTCACTCACACTCATACACATATGCACGCACGCACACACACACACACACACACACACACACACACACATCACACACACACACACACACACACACACACACACACACTCACACACCACCACATACACATATACATACACATACACACACACACACATACATACATACACAATCACAGACACACAACACACACACACATAACACACACAGATACACACACACTGCACGCACACACACACACACACACACATACGCAGACACGCACACACACACACACATTCACACATATATATATATATATATATATATATATATATATATATATATATATATATATATATATATATATATATATAGACACACACACACACACACACACACACACACACACACATACACAGACAGAAAGACCGACGGACGGACGGACGGACGGACATACAGACGGACAGACAGATAGTCAGACAGACAGACAAATAGACAGACAGATACAGACAGGCAGACAGACATACAGACGTACGGGCAGACATGCAGACAGGCAGACAGGCAGGCAGACGGGAAAACAGGCAGGCAGACCGACAGACAGACAGATTGATAGACAGACAGACGGACAGACAGACACACAGAGAGGCAGACAGACAGGCAGATCGGCGGACGGAGGGGCGGACGGACCGACGGACGGACGGGCTGACAGGCAAACAGACAGACAGACCGATAGACAGACAGAGAGACACACAGACAACCAGACAGACAGACAGACAGTCAGGCAGACAGACAGATAGGCAGATAGACAGAGACAGACAGGCAGACAGACATACAGATGGACGGGCAGACATGCAGACAGGCAGGCAGACAGAAAGGCAGACAGACAGGAAGACAGGCAGACAGACCGACAGACAGACAGACAGACAGACAGAGAGGGAGGCAGACAGACAGATCGACGGACGGATGGGCGGACCGACCGACGGACTGACGGACCGACAGACAAAGGGACAGACAGACCAATAGACAGACATACAGGCAGACAGGCAGACAAACAGGCAGACAGACAGACAGAAAGACAGGCAGAGACAGACAGATGGATGGACAGACAAGCAGACAGACAGACAGACAGAGGGGCAGACAGATAGACAGACCGACGGACGGACGGACGGACCGGCCAACCGGCAGGCAGACAAATAGACAGATAGACAGACATACAGACAAGCGGGCAGACCGACAGACAGACAGACATGGACAGACAGAGGCAGACAGAGACAGACAGAGACAGACAGAGACAGACAGAGACAGACAGAGACAGACAGAGACAGACAGACAGACAGGGACAGACAGAGACAGACAGAGACAGACAGAGACAGACAGAGACAGACAGAGACAGACAGAGACAGACAGAGACAGACAGAGACAGACAGAGACAGACAGAGACGGACAGAGACATGCAGAGACAGACAGAGATAGACAGAGACAGACAGAGACAGACAGAGATAGACAGACAGACAGACAGGCAGACAGACATGGAGACAGGAAGACAGACAGATGGACGGACGGACAGACAGACAGACAGACAGACCGACGGACGGACGGACCGGCGGACACACGTGCACACAATATGTTTTTAAATATTAAGTAAAATGTATTTGAAATCAATATTAATTTGTGTTTATAGTGTTCAGAGTTATATAAAGAGTTTGTGAAGATGTTGGATGATGTGGATCTATCGGTTCAGACTGCACTGATGACATTGGTTGAAGTGGCGGAAATTTGAGAAGTGATTCTAGAAAGATATTTATAATCTGTAAGTGTTTTAAGGAAGGCTTATAATAATAATTTTGTTTCCCTTTTAAAAGGGAATATAAAAAGTGTTAATGACTTTATCAAAAATAAAATTGACAACTTACGTAACTGTGATGAAAATTCGCCATGTCTTAATCATACTAAGATTTAATATTCAAGTATTGTTGCTAAAAATGTTAATAATAAAAAGGAAATTGAATAACCTGAGAAGAAATTTAATGGTCAAGGTTAAGTCTTTAAAAAGTGGAAATATTTAGATGGAATCAGACAGTTTTAATGAAATGAAAGTGACTAGTAGCAAAATTAACGAAGTACGAGTGGAAATGAAATGGAAGCTGTAGTTCACAAGTCTAGAAATTCAAGAATCGTAATTTGCAATATTCCGAATGAAATCGTTGCAAATGTTGCAAAAGGAATAGCTATACGGAATTTTGAATTGAATTTAAGTGAATCAGTTTATTTTTAGAAACAAAAAGTCTAAAAAAATTAAAGGACTACGTGCTTGTCCGACTATGTACAGAGGATCACAAGGTATATGATTGTAGTTGTATTAAGGAAAATTATAGATGTTATAGTTGTGTCAATTAGAATAAATATAACTGAAATCAAGTTTATTCGAATCACTTCGTTGGGTAAAAGTTGTTCTTATTATCATAAATTAAAACAAAATATAAATTATTAGATGACGGAAAGGATTAAATTTTACCAGATTAATTTACAACATTCAAGAGTATTTATAATTTAAAACAATTAAGTGAATATGATATCGATATCAATTTTATTTAAGCGTCATATATAATTTGAAATAAGTAGAATAGCAGGTGTTCCAAAGAATATAAGAGTGTTTTCTAAATCAAATACAAAAGTAAGAGCAGTAATACCTAATAAAGAATACTTTAATCGAGGCGATAGTTATTAGTCAAATTTCAAATGGAAATATATTGGTTTTAGAAATTTCTTATAGAAAATTTAAATGTTTTATGGTTAGTGCATATTTTGATATCACAGATGACATTGGCATTAATATACATAAGTTAGAAATAGTATTAAAATATATTCAAAATTATCCAGATATAATAGCGTTAGATAGCAATGCAAGTTGTGGTTTGATAAATTAACAAATAGTAGAAACCGCTTATTGTAAAAATTGTTAATAACTCAAATCTATTTATAATGAATGGAAATAATAAAATGTCGACGTTTCAAAGTGTGAGAGGCAACAGTTAAATTGATCTAACCATAACATATCCTGCTAATTCAATAAATGATCGGAAATTAGAAGAAATAGAAAGTCGTTCAGACCATAAAAGTATAACTTTGGAACTAAAAGAGCAATTTAATGATTTTCCCGATAACTTAGGTTTTAAAATAACTTTATTATTAATGAAAATCTATGGGGAATATATAAATAAAAATCATTTGCCACTTGTATGAAAGATCATCACTCGAGGACGGCACGACCGATTTAGCTGATTTTTTTGTTCTGTTCGTAGTTGTAGGGATAAGGTTTGTACGAGTATCAATGAAAATTTTTGGAAAATTCTCCGGAAAAGACGGAAATTTAGATGGTATTTTTTGAAAATATGACATTCAGATTGACAGTCCTGCTCCCACATGTTTTCATAACAACAACAAATTCAGCATTGAACATTGATATTTTAATTAAATTGAATTCCATTGTGTGTGATGTGAAAAAGTGGTCAAACATTTAAAGAGAGTAGAGAAGAAACGGGTACGCTAGGGAAGAAGCAGAAATATTAAGGGAAGAGGGAGTAAGGGCAAGAAAGGGCATAATAAGAAGAGATAGGGACCTACAAAGCAATAGAGATGGGCAAAAATAAAATAATCTGAGTACAATGTAAATTATAGAAAGATTAAAGGAGAAGGGATACCAGCACATGATAGCGAGGTTGACATGCGGTAATGAAATGAACAAGTATTGGAGGAAAGAGGAAGAAAGGATGTGTAGATAATGCGAGGAAGGGATGGAAAATATGAGGCATAGGATAAAAGACAATAGGTAGGAAGTTAAGAGAGGATGACAGGAGTGTAGAAGAAATACTACAGGAAAAGGAAAGGGGAGCTGTGTGGATTGAGGAAACGTGGAAAAGGAGAAAACGGATCAAGGGAGATGGGACAAAAGGGAGAAGACAGATAGATAGAAAAAATGCACGATGCAATTAATCAAGAATTTGAACGAGAACGGCAATCCGATCGAGATGCTTTGAGTTAATCAGTACGAATAATGGCACCACTTTTGAATCAGCAGCAGAAAACCGCATACGACAAATTGATGATAGCAGTCAACGACGTGATCGGAGGAACCTTCTTCCTAGATGCAACTGGCGGAACTGGCAAAACGTTCCTAATTTCATTGATTCTCACGTAATTAATGATTTAAAAGATGACTTAGAACTTGACAAAATAAAAAAAAACGGTAATTGAAGAAAACGATATTGAACCTTTAATGACTCAATGAACTGCAGCATTAGAAATTATTTTTTTTAAACGACCGTAAAAAAATGAAGAAAAAACTATTCCTTGGTGAACAAACGAGTTATCAATAACGAGGAAAAAAAGAATGCATACAGCAGATTATACCGAGGAACTAAAGATAATAAATAGAGTGAGGATTTTATGCAAAATGCATATCGCTTATTTTTTATAGTTGAAGAATATCGTTTTGTTTTTAGACGAATTGCACTAAATGCAATCATTTGACATTAATTAATTTTTGCATATTTTGCATATTTCGCCAAATACTGCATATATTGCAATTTTATGCATATTTTGCCTTTTTATTCATAATTAACATATATTTCACATTTTTTCTATATCTTCCAAATTCGCTTTAAAATGCATTATTCTAACTTATTTTAAATTTTGTTATTGTGTCTAACTGAGAAATGTATTTTTATATGAATAAGACAGGTTTAAAGAAAGATTATTACCTGCAGTTAAGTGCAACGTTAATACTTCCGGATTATGAAGTTTCAATGCGGCTATTTCGTAGTATTTAAAAATTCCAATGGTACCTAAGTAGATAGTTAAAGCATTGATTGAGGGAATTCCCGCAATCACGGGTTAAAGTTATTTGGACTTTTTCAAGGTAAGTGTTTAGTTAGTTAATCCTTCTTGAAAATAATTTGAGAGTAACGGACAAAATGCAAAATTTTAAACATTCTTTGGGCGAAGACATAACTGAATGGTACGGCTTTGTTAAGTGAACTTCAAATAGTAAGTACCATTACATATTTTTAATTGATTTCGGAAATTAAACCCTTATTAATTGATGTAGGTTATTGAATTCACCGTTTTATCAGTTTTTAAACGCAATTAGATACTTATTTTTAAAATTAATTTTTCCTTAGATCATGTGCGAAAGGAAATCTCAAGTTACACAGCACATTGAAACCTCTCTTCATAAAAGAAAATTAGAAACATTTAAGAAAACAAAAGTTTGTCAGACACCTTTGCGCCAGTCGTTGTTTCAAGAAACGGCCAAAAGAAATGCACAAGAGGAATTTAATTTCGAATTGTGTAGTGCACTTGTTAAAGCCAATATTCCATTAAAGAAATTGCAAAATCCTAGTTTTAGGTCATTTTTAGAAAAAAATAGTAAAAAGCAAGTGGGGGGCATATAAAGAAAATTACAAAAAATAAATATCTTTATTTTATAGTAGATGAAACTATAGATTGTTGCGGGCGATATGTTGCAAATTTAATGATTGGTTATTTAAGTGAGGCGCAGTCTAGTATATCATATTTAATCGCTTCCAAAGTTCTTGAGGAAACCAACCATGCAACAATAGTTCGCTTTATAAACGAAGCTTTCATGCAATTTTTTATTCCTGATATTGTTGCAACAGATAAAATAGTTTTAATGCTGTCTCAGCAGCACCGTATATGGTAAAAGCTGGACAGTAATTAAAATTATTTTATGAAAATTTAATACATGTAACATGTCTCGCACATGGTATTAATAGAGTAGCAGAAACAATTCGTAATCAATTTCCATTAGTAAATAGTTTAATAAGTAGTATAAAGAAAGTGTTTTTAAAAGCTCCGTTACGAATTCAATTGTACAAAGAAAAGTTACCTAATATTCCTCTACCACCAGAGCCTGTGATTACGCGTTGGGGTACTTGGTTAAATGCATCTCTTTTTATGCAGATCATTTGGAGAAAATAAAGGAATTAGTTTTAGAAATTTCTGATAATTCAAGTACTTACGTTCAAAAAGCTCAATCCATTTGTTAGAAAACACAATTGCGCAATGAGCTGGCATTTATAAAAGCAAATTACTATTTTGTAAGTTCAACCATTGCTAAATTAGAAACGGAAGCATTGTCATTAAATGAATCTATGCAAATAATTAATAAATTTCAACAGCTGATTTCTGCTGTTTCAGGAAATATTGGTAAAACTATTTCTAATAAATTAAATGAAATTTTACAAAAAAACAGTGGATGTCAGTTGTTACTAAAAGTTAATAATAAAGTTCTGAAACTTGAGGAAAATTCCGATGATCTTGTTATAAATTTAGATTTGGCCATATTAGCCGCATTAAAATATAACTTCTGTGGATGTAGAAGAAAGTTTTTCTTTGTACAAAAACATACTATCGGACAGACGCCAAAATTTTCTGCCCGAAAACTTGGAAAAATATTTAGTTATAAATTGTTTTGCAAATAGTAATGAGAGGGTGTAATCTTTATAAATCTATTGTGTATAAGTAAATATGTAATTTTTAAATAACACATAATTTTAAAATAATGTTAAAATAATAATTGCTTTGTAAGTAGTAATCACAGGGTGCAGTTTTTATAAATGTATAGTGTATAAGTAAATATGTAGTTTTTAAATAACACATAATTTTGAATGTTAAAATAATAATTAATAAGTTTGTATGCAATTTATCTTTTTCCTATTAAAAAATTACAAGCATATATACTTTTTTTATATATTAATGTTATAATTTGGAATTAACACAGGTAAATAGAAGATTCAATATTTATGCATATTTTGCATATTTTGAATTAATAATGCATTTTTGATGCATATTTTAAGGTTTTTAAGTGCACATATATATATATATATATATATATATATATATATATATATATATATATATGCACATATTTCGGCATTTTATAGTGCATAAAATCCGCTCTCTAATAATAAAAAATTAAGAACGGAAAGAAAGATGAGAGATGCCGTAAAATTTAAATATGGAAACCAAATTAAAAAAGAAAGAACGGAAAAATATTGTGAAATACCTTGTGGGCCGAATCCTTGTAATATGGTTTACAAATTAGCGCCCGGAAAATAATTTTATTCTTTCAACTATTATATAAAAAGATAACGGGGAATACACAGCAGATGTTAATGTTTTAATAATACGTACTTTATGACACTCAAACGGGCGTTTTAATGTTTGACTTTATGAAACAGAAAATTTACTTTTTTTTAGTTAGAGTGTAAGGCAACAAGTTCCTTGTAAACATAAATGTAACATTCTTATCTCAAATGTATACACTGTATCCTCGATAACGATTCTGACTATGGGGATCTCGAAAATGGTAATAGATACAACTTCGGTTGAATGGGAAAAAAGTTGTGTAATTAAGGGACCAATAAAGTGAAAAAAAATCGATTGTGTGATTTTTTGTTTTTGAGATATTTGAAGCAAAAGTAGATACACTTCTTCATTGCGACTTGCTACGGGCTTTAACATGGCATAGTCAGTTTTTCAATCAGGCATTCCCTATTTTTATAGCCATCATCAACTTATTTTTTTAAAATATGGTCCTGATATTTTTAAAACTGGCTTTTTTATTACAAATTCAGCAGTGTATCACATTCCATGGTCTGATCGCGTTTTGATCTTTTATGGACCCTCATCACGAAATTTTTGAGTACAGACCTGCATTTTCAAGAAGTTGATGAAGTGTCTTTTGCGTATGATTATTACACACCCCATAATAAAGTTTCTTAATATTACAAGTGAATATCAACAAATTGACAGTACAAGGAAAAACTACGAATTCCTTTTGTTTTAGTGTAAATTAAAGTAAAAATTACTTACTTATGTCTTATAATAGTTGTTCAAAAAGTTCTCCATTATTTTCCGAAGACAAATAACATCGTCTTACAGTTGAATTCAAAACATTGCGAAGCATTTGAGGCGTAATAATTTCAAATGCTTCGAGAACTAAGTTCCGCAATTGATTGTCATTTTCAATATTGTGTCGGTAAATATCGTTTTTGACATATCCCCAGAGAAAAAAGTCAAAAGGTTTATATCGGGAGATTGCGCTGTTCACCTTACTTTCGAATATGTTCCAATCGATGATATAAATGAACCCTTAGTCTCTCATTCAATTTTATATTTATAAAATTGGATGGGAGACTAAGGGTTCATTTATATCCTGATCAAACATCCAATATGAGTTTTGAATCAATGAACGATTGCAATCCATCTTGCTGGAAACGTTGCCGATAAATACTCCTGAACGGCTCTGGAATTATGTGCCGGAGCATCGCCTTGTAAAAACTAAAAATCCTCAATATCAGCTTGAGGTAAATCAGCTAAATCTGCTTTTACTTCATTTTCTAATATTGGTAGCGTCCAAAATTTAAAGATCCGTTATAGAAAAATGGACCTATTATTCGCATTCCAGATATTTCAGCCCAAATATTAAAACCGAAACGGTGTTGGTGTCTGCGCACTTTATAAACTCTAGGATTTTCTTTCTCCCAATAGTGAGCGTTTCTTCTGTTGAAAATTCCATTATTGGTCACCTGACTTTCATTCGACCGAATGACTATGTATGGAAATTGCTCATTATCTGCACATTGCCTGGTATACTATTCACAGAACTCTCTGCGCCTTGCTGAATCCCCTGGTCGAAGTCCCTAACAAATTCTAAATTTAAATGGACCTATTTCTTTTTGTAAAATAATGTGCCACTACAATTGTTTGTTCAATGTGCCATGTAGAAATTTCTGGATTTTCCATAACAGCTAATGAAAGATTATTTGCTTTTTCTTCATTGCAAGTTTTTTTACGGGAATTTACAGGTTTTTTGAATGAACCATGTTCTCTTAAATTGACTCACAAGTTTCTAAATGTGATTTTATGAGGCTGCTGTCTCTCTGGATATTTGTTTAAATACATGCGTTCCGCTTCTTTGGAATTTCGTTGACATAGTATGTAACATTATAGCATATCATATTTTTCTACGTTTGAAAATTGCGCCATACTTTATTGATAATAACTAATTCAAAGTTGCAAAATTGTACAATAAAAAATTATGACAGATACTGAATTACTTCAAAGCCGTCTATTTTTATTTTTTCAAAGTCGCCTGTTTTTAATTATTCTTTTTTATAACATCATATCGTTGTTATGATGTCGCACATAGAACTGTAAGATATTTGGAGATTCATGAAAAACTCTTTATCAGCTTGGAAAAATTAATTTTTTTTTGCAAATTATACAATATACGTACATATGTATTTTAGCAGTGTTTGATAATGATTATTTATATAGGTAACTTTAATGTTAATTTTACAACCATTTAGTTTTTTATGTTGTTGCATAAATAACAATATTTTATTTTATAAAATATTGAACATAAAGGAAAGTTAACCAAATAAAGTTTTTTGAAAATGCAGATCTGTGCTAAAAAATTTCGTGATGATGGTCTATAAAAGGTTCAAAACTGTATCAGACCATCAAATGTGATACATTGCTGAATTTGTAATAAAAAAACTTTTCAAAATCAGTTTTCAAAATATCAGGACCGTATTAAAAAACAATAAGTTGATGGCTAAAAAAATAGGAAACGCCCGATTGAAAAACTGACTATGCCATGTAAAGTCCGTAATAAGTTGCCATGAAGAAGTGTTTTTGCTCTAATACAACGCCAGAAAAAAAATAAAATTCAAATTTAAAAAATTAAATTTTGTTTCAAATATCTTAAAAACAAAAAATCACACCATCAATTTTTTTGTGTCATTTTGTTGGTCCCCTAACTACACAACTTTTTTACCATTTAACCGGAGTTGTTTCTATTATCATTTCCGAGATCCCCATAGTTAGAATCCCTATCTTGGACACAGTGCATAATTAAAAGTAACAATTCTCGTAACACGATTAAAATATTTACCTTTTGGGTTTTTAAATGGTGTATTTTCGCAACACATATATAAGTCTGCTATTAATATAACTGTTATATTAAGAGCAGACTTATGTGAGCGTTTTCATCTTTTTCATATTTCATAAGCTTGTTCTAACATCTCAAGTAATTATTACAGATAATTCCATTTACTGAGGACGATAACTGTAATTTTTATCGAAATGTATACATTTATATAAAATATAAATAGAAAAATACACAATTTAAAAAACCAAAAGATAAGTATTTTAATTATGTATAATAAGAGTAAAAGTTTACATTTACCTATCTCTTTGCATGAATTTAAAATGTCAATGCTTAATAAACTAATAGAAATAAAGTTTAACGTTGGTATTAAATTTCGAAAATCGGTACGACTGCCAGAGAATTTTATTGTAACCGATGGTTTGCTACTTACTTTAATTTATATTTGCTAAGCTTAGTACCCCAACGACTAACTGTGCTCACTATGTTAATGGTTTATTACATTTACGGTAATCATCTGTATCATCTGATGATAATTCAACATATAAATTGAAGGACTTGTTTCACATATGGCAATACTGCCTTATCAACTTTGTGCAACATTTTTGAAGTGATTACAACAATTATGTACTCGTATGTATGTGGAAAAAACCATAATCTGTCTTTGTATTAAATTCTTCCTGATTAATGTAATGTAATGGTTACGATATTTACAACCTATTATCGACGATTTTTATTCTTCATTAGGTGTTTCAAGATAAGGTGTTAATACGCTCTCAGATTATGCGGTTCACATTATTTTATGTAAAATACAACCTACACCAACGTTGAGAAATTCTTTTCTGTACATTTAAGTTCGCTTGTAATGCTTTAGTAGCAAATAAAAGTGTTAATAAACTATATTTGAATATAACTGAAACATATATTAAAAATTATGAACTTTAATGCACAATATGACAAACAGAATTTACTTTTTTGCCAAATTTTCAGCTTAAGTACGCAAAATAAAAAAAAGTATAAGAAACTCGTTCTTAACATACTATTAGAGTATATGATGGATAAATCATACCAGATGAACCTAGTAAAGACAATTTACCATAGAAATAGAGACTTGATAGTAGAATACCGACACGTCTTTCACTTTGGCATTAGGAATTCCCAAGGCCGCCCACGTGGCAGACCTCAGTTTGACCTTGCGCTCACGTGGGGGACATATTCTCTTGACCTTGGCCTGGTTTAGGGTTGACCTCGTGCGTGGCCATGGAGCCGGCCTTGAGCCGAAAAGCTTGTAAGACATGTATAGGAATTTGTTTTCGGGTCTGAGCCCCTGATCTGAATTTCTATTCTAATAAGAGGCCCTAGTCTCGTAAGACAGGAATATACAGCGTAAGGTAAATCTAAAAATTAAATATGAATGAAAATGATTAAACTGTATTATTGATATCTTACAGAAGCAGATGGACTTGGTATTTTTTAAGTTAACATGAAGTTTAACAGTCATTCTGACATGGGTAACTGTTTCTGTTTAATGTGATTTTATTTTGCGTAATGATTTTATTATAAAATAGAATGCATAATTATCCTAAAAAATGTTATTAAAATTATTACAGGTAAATCTAAAAATTAAATATTGATGAACATGGTTAACTCGTATTATTGATATCTTATAGTGGCAGATTGCCTGGATATTTTTTAAACTTAACAAATATTTATGTCCATTTCTATCTATCTAACATGAAGTTTAAATGTCATTCTGACATGGGTAATTTTTTCTTTACACTGTGATTTATTTTTCGTAATGAGTTTATTATAAAAGAGACTGCATAATTATCCTAAAAAATGTTATTAAAATTATTGTAGAGTAAGGTAAGACTAAATTTAATAATGAATGAAAATGGTTAAATGGTATTTTTTAAAGTTAACATGTGGCTATGCCTATTTCTATCTATTTAATATGAAGTTCATTCTGACATGGATAACTGCTTTTGTTTTTACAATGTGATTTATTCTTCGTAACGAGTTTATTGTAATAGAGATTGCATAATTATTCTAAAAAATTAAAATTATTACATTTATTTAATATCACAAATTCTGCTTCTATTTTACCTTGAGATGTTTTGTTTGAGTTAATTACTATCGGTACCTTATAAATTATATGTATAATTCAATGAAATTGTATTCTAATATCACTTTGACCATGAGTCTGACCTTGGAGTTGATTTTTTCCAGTGACTTAATTTGGCCTTGGCAAAAATACTCTAATACGTACATTTGAGTTTAGTTAATTTGGTTCTGTTTGAAGAGTATTACGTTATCATCGTTATGGAATTTTTAAATGTTAATCAAATAAGACAGATATAGCAACTCGTTCTCGGGCTTTCGCCCTGGATGAAATTTTGAAATGAGCCTGCATTATTGATATTTTATAGAAGCGGTGGGCCTTCGAATTTTTAAGTTAACATGCATTTATGTCTATTCATATAACACGAGGTAAGTCTAAAAATTAATTAAATATGAATGAAAATGGTTAAATTGTATTATTGATATCTTATAGAAGTGGAGGCCTTGAAATTTTTTTTAAGTTAACATGTATTTATGTCTATTAATTTATAATATGCTAAACTTTGTTGCAATTAAAAAAAATATTTCATAATGTAAGAATTCTTTAACCTATTTTTATTTTTACTTGTACGAAAGTACCTAGGTACGCCATCTGTCATCGACTGGCGCAACCCTCAAATGGTGTAACTATTTCAGAAACAATTTATTATAGTAGTTCAAGGAACCCTCGGTAGAGAGCAGTACGATAAAACAATTTCAAATACAATAAACCAATTTTATTATCAATATACGTAACAAAGGTATCGATATTAACCATTTTCTGGTCTTAAAAAGCGCTAACGTCTTCTTGTTCCTTGGGTCGATCGCCATTTTGACAACGACGTGAAAATTGTTAAGCTCTTCTAAAATTGGTAAAATCGAATATAATCGGATGTAATTAGGAGAGTTGCTTGGCAACAAGACACATTTTGGACTTTCCTGAACAATTTCTGTACAAAATTTTGTTGCTCGCAATCACTTGCAGATGCAAAATAATTTTCCCTTGGAAAAGTGGGCGGTCGAAGACAGACACCAATAACCAATTTCGAAATCTTCTGATCCACCAGCAGAAGGCATTCGTACCACTTCATTGTGGTTTTAAATAACGAGCTACTGTCTAAAATATAAAAGAATTCAATCACATACTGTCGTACCTTCTACCTACCTTTTCTGCATTGCATACACTCCGAAAAATTACCTGGAGTTACTGGATTAACCTAATTTAACATTTTTAATTTGTACCTTAATTGAACTCTATCCATTTCGTGTGAGATGTAAAATTCCTGCCATTATTGCCATTACTTATGAGGTGAAACCTAAATACACATCTAAATTTGCGTCGATTTTAATACAGCTGAGCAGAAACCATTTTCATTATAAAGTTGTACACAAGCACTGATTTATACCTTTACGATCATATTTGTTGTTTATACAAACATGTAAATTTGTCCTTCAGAGTGTAATTTGCACAAGGTTAGCTGTGACGTTAGTTAACTGTTTTGGATATTTAAAACTTTTGGAACATGTATTGAAATTTATAACTTATCTGTGCAATTTTGTTTTCTTTAGATTTGAGTCATTATTTGCAATATATATATATATATATATATATATATATATATATATATATATATCTCGCCTTTACTGTATTTATCTTGATTTCTGTTCGGAGAGCGTTCCTTTGCCCGTCATTTTTTTTGCTTGTACTCTTGTACTTATCTCTAGAAGCTGGTACAAATTAATATATGCACTAAAATTAAGAAAAGAGGCAAACCGAACGATCTTTCCGAAAACCTGTTGTTTTGGTAATTTAATTTCGGGTTAAACGCATATGTTTATCTATAATATAATTATTTTTCGGTTGAGTACAACACGAGTATATTAACTAACTTTGTTTATTAGCACGACTTTGTAGAGGCTGCCTATTTGTGTTTTTCTTTCAGCTTCACCGAAAAATGAAAGATCTTTAATTCTAGGAAAGAGAAACGTTCATATTTATTTAAATTTTAAGAAAAAAAAAAAAGATTTGTTTCTTTTGGGTTTACTTTAAAGAACCCGCCTTGAGCGAGCGTTAAGAAAAAGTTTACTTCGTGGCTAAACTTTAGGGTTTAATAAGCAGTTTTTTCCTTGTCTGTACTATTGGTTGAAATATTTTCGTTCATCGGTTATTAACCGCATTTGATAATAATAGAGAAACTACAGTTTTGCGTTTACTCTAGATTGTTTATTAATTCTCATCCCTCTGTGCTTTCCCTTCCTGTCTTTCACTACTCATCTCTTTTACTATCGCTATCCAGGAGTGAGGATTGGGGAGCGGATTCTGGTGCCTGTTTTATCATTTATCTTTTCTCAACCCCGCTCGAACCGTTCTGGGGTAGATAGTTTTCTGAAATATCTTTGGTGAGTAGAGAACACCTTTCCCTTTTTCTCCGCTTCCCATCTCAACCCATGACAAATTTCTATCTGACATGAAGTTTAAACGTCATTTTGACATAGACAACTGTTTTTGTTTTATAGCGTGATTTTATTTTCCGTTGTATAATTATCCTAAAAAATGTTAAATCCAACTTAAATATACAAACCTAATTATCTCTAAAACATACTTAATTCAATTTTCTATTCACCTTGCGCGTTAATTACAAGTTCGTTAGCGTGACCTAGATTATTACTTATACGAATTTTTACTTACACACGTTCTAAAAATGATTTCACTTTGAGATATTTTTCTATTGTTGCTATCGTTAACTTGTAAGACATGTATATGAACCTGTACCAAGGTTTGCGCCAGCTTGTCGTGGCCCACTTGGCTGGAAGTAGTATTATAATAAGGGAGATTTAATGCTAACTTGTAAGACTGGTATAGGAACTTGTATTAGGGTCTGCGCCCTCTTGTCGAGGACTCCTTTGCTCGAAATTTCAATTAGTTTGTGTCGCTATCTAGTTGTGTATGCGCACATGAATATTTTCTGTAATAAAGGCGGCGACACCTAGCGGCATATTTCTAGGATTAATAAGGTTTTGTTTGTGGCGCCATCTAGTGATATATTTTTAAACTAGTGGATGTTTTCTGTAATAGAGGTTGATCGTGCTCATCTCTCTCTCTCTCTCTCTCTCTCTCTCTCTCTCTCTCGTTTCCACCGTTTATCTCTCTCGTCTCAGCTATTCCGTAAACAAACAAATCAATTAATAAAATCAAATTAATCAAAATCAATTACGCAAATCAACCGCAAACATATCATGCTCGATCAAATCAAATCAATCAGATCAATCTAAATAAATCAATCTCAATAAATCAGATCATAACTTACAGCTTGCGAAAATCAGCTTACAGTTAAAAAATACTGATTTGGTTTAACTTATAGCTTGTTAAGAATACCAAATTCATATAATCGAAATAAAAATATAAAAGACTTTATTGGTTTATTATATGCGAATCAATAACTACAAAATTTAATCCCACAAATACGTAATCGAATAATGTTATTAATTAATTAAAAAAAATAGTGCAACACTCATACCTTTATCTACTTAATTAACTAAGCAAATGAAGAGAGATCGAGGTTATAGAATAACAGTTGACGCTATTGCAGAGTTAGTTTATGACGTCATCATATAAGAATAATAATACAATAAAAACTGTCTTCTTTTTTTTAAGTCAGTTTTCGCGTCTATATTATTTTACATAGATTTTATAATCAAGTTAAGTATCCTGGCCGATTATTAGAATACTATTTTTTAATTTTCGAGTTTTTACCCATAAGAGGTTGTCATACAATCTCATAAGACAGTTTTACATACAAGTCTTTCCTTAGCAGAGATACCTCTGTCAAAAAGCAGATTAGATTTATAAACATGCTCCTAGGGAAGATATTAGAGCGTGATTACAGAAACAAGAAGCGTACACTATGCATAAAGCTATAGTGAGAAAATTTACTCGAAACAGGTACAAACGGGTAACAGTTTTGAATTATGGCAGGCGGATTTATTTTTGTGATATGAGAAATCTAAGTAAATATAATGACAGGTATAATTATACACTGATGGTTATCGATGTATTTAGCAAGACGGCGTGGGCAGGACCTCTGAAGCTGAAAACTGCAGGTTCCTTTTCTCCCTCTCCTCTCCTCTCCCTCTCCTCTCCCTCTCCCTCTCCCTCTCCCTCTCCTCTCCCTCTCCCTCTCCCTCTCCTCTCCTCTCCCTCTCCCTCTCCCTCTCCCTCTCCCTCCCTCTCCCTCTCCCTCCCTCTCCCTCTCCTCCCTCTCCCTCTCCCTCTCCCTCTCCCTCTCCCTCTCCCTCTCCCTCTCCTCTCCCTCTCCTCTCCTCTCCTCTCCTCTCCCTCTCCCTCTCCCTCTCCTCTCCCTCTCCCTCTCCCTCTCCCTCTCCCTCTCCCTCTCCCTCTCCCTCTCCTCTCCTCTCCCTCTCCCTCTCCCTCCTCCCTCTCCCTCTCCCTCTCCCTCTCCTCTCCCTCCTCTCCTCTCCCTCTCCCTCTCCCTCTCCCTCTCCCTCTCCCTCTCCCTCTCCCTCTCCCTCTCCCTCTCCCTCTCCCTCTCCTCTCCCTCCCTCTCCTCTCCTCTCCTCTCCTCTCCCTCTCCTCTCCCTCCCTCTCCCTCTCCTCTCCCTCTCCCTCTCCCTCTCCCTCTCCCTCTCCCTCTCCTCTCCTCTCCTCTCCCTCTCCCTCTCCCTCTCCCTCCTCCCTCTCCCTCTCCCTCTCCCTCCTCCCTCTCCTCTCCCTCTCCCTCTCCTCTCCTCTCCCTCTCCCTCTCCCTCTCCCTCTCCCTCTCCCTCTCCTCCTCCCTCTCCCTCTCCCTCTCCCTCCCTCTCCTCTCCTCTCCCTCTCCCTCTCCCTCTCCTCTCCTCTCTCTCTCTCCCTCTCCCTCCTCTCTCTCCTCTCAAGTTCTTGAAGTCTTATAGATACTGAGATAAAATTTTAGGATCCAATTTTTTAATGTTTGACTTAGTAGTACTAGCTGGTAGGTTAGCAGAATCTACTTCTCTTTTAGTTCATAATTTACTTCATCACACAATCGATTGACTTCCGTTATAAATAATAAACAATTAAAATAAAAACAGTTATATAAATACCTAACTAGTTAGAAAAATTAGTAATGAAATGCAAGTAATCAGATAAAAGAAATTATCATACGTTGGACGCCAAAATGTGTAACCCAGTGATGACAAAATTCAACACACGGGTGCCAGTATTAATAGCTCTTAATAGGGACGTTGTAGGTCGTAGGTTCTTATTTGGCAATTACAATTATCAATATTTTCATTTTTATTTGCATTTCTGTTCTCAATTAATTTTTACTATTCATTAAGGATGGTTTGTACTTTATAACGTTATTAGGTTTTGTAACAATTAAAAGTATAACAATGATTACAAATAAAGCTAATTTGTTGATTGAAAGGCTATAGAAGCATTTGACCTAAATCCAACTCTGTTAAGTAATAAAGTGCGTAAACCTTCAAAATTTCTACTTATATTTCCGTAAAAATTTCACACCTATCTCAATTAATCACTAATTTCAAAGTAAAATTTCCCAACTGACTCGAATAGCTTTAAATACGTAATAATAAGGTTACTAATTGCAACATAAAGAATTTGTATGATCAATACATTACAAAGTAACGTGTTTTTAAACTCATTATGACCTTTAAGAAAATTAATTTCGGGAAATTAAGAAGAAATTGCATTTATAAAAGAACTTGTTCGATGGACTTAAATTTGAAATAACGTTTAATCTTTCTGATTTGAAAAATAGCAGCAATTAATTAAATAATGATTACCTCACAAAATTGTCCACCTGTTGCTTAAAAATCTAATTAATCACATCGGTTTATAATTGTTGAATTATACGTTTGTTTTAATTTTGCTACTTTGATGATGTTTATCGGAACTGAAACACATAATTATACAATGGTTTTTTCGTGAAAAATGTGAAGTAATTGTATATAATATGAAAATGTCAATTTTCACCATTACACATATTAATTAAAATACTTTGGGTTTTTAAATGGTGTATCTTTCTATTTGTATTTTATATAAATCTATATGTGTAATAATTACAGTTATCGTCAGTAGTAGTTTCTGATTGTTAGCGGCCATTTTTATTTTGGCGACCATTGATTGGAGGCCTAAGGCTCTGCATATGATTGTTTCGTTTTGTTTGTTTGTGGCGCTATCTAGTGGGGTTAAAACTAATCAATATTTTTTGTAATAGAGGTTGATCGTGTCTCTACCCAGTTGTATATTTTTAAAAGCAGATGTAGTTCCCTGTAATCCTTATGGCGGGGAAAATTAGAAATTTGAAATAGTATTCTAATAATGGGGACTCGATTCCATCTGGTAAGATCTCGTAAGACAGCTATACGGTTCCAGAAGTTGCTCTCGGGTTTTTGCCCCTGTTCGGATCCCATTATTTACTACAGTGGGAAAACTAGAAATTCGAAATAGCATTCTAATACTGGCGCCCACGCACTATCTCATAAGACAACTATAGGGCTCTGGAACTTGCTCTACGTTTTTTACCTTATCGGGCCCCCTGATTGCGACGCCATCTAGTAGTGTATTTTTAAAACAAAAGAATGTTTTCTGTAATAGAGGTTGAGGCTCCACCTAGTAGTATATCTAAAAAATAGATTTAACTGTTATAGAGAATTTGAAATAGTATTCTAATAATGGCGCCCGCATACTATCTTATAAGACACCATTAGAACTCTCAAACTTGTCACAGAGTATTAGTCTCACAGTAGTGGCCCCCACGTTTCTTTGTGCGCGTGGATTCATGTATTGATATATTATTCAAAAAGTAGATGTAGATTTCTGTAATTGTTATGGAGCGAAAACTTATACTTTAAAACAGAGTTCTAATACTTAGGCATTCATAGGCTTCCACACCAACTAATAAGCCACCATTAGGGATCTATCGTTGTTCGTAGAAACCGTTTTCAAATCATCAGACTTGCGTCTTGTTTCTGTATCAATGTTCATCTAGCTGAAACATGTTTAAACCTAGAATCATACGTTACAGTCTTATTTAAAAACAGTAAACTACTAAAACTCTTTTTATTTATCAGAGTAGGCATTATACAATAACTTGATTATTTCATCATTTATAATTAAAAATGTAGTGAAAGACTTATTTACAAATTCAAGCATTGGTAAATCTTTAATCTAAAATACAAAAACATTACCGTATAAAGTCGAATTTCGAATGGTAATCCGGTAGTGTCGTTTTGTTGTGATCGAACCATCTAGAATTCTTCTTCAGGAAGCGTAAATGGTACCCTAGTCGAAATTGTCTAAAGGAATCAAAATAGTCACCGTTGCCATCCTCGTCAATATAGACAGCTATCCAACGTTGCCCTTTTTTGTTTGCTGGATCTGTGTTCACAATAATTGTACACGGTCTAAGTGCGTGCCACGGTAAATGATGAGAAGCACTTACAAGTCGGAAAACATTTTTATGCCTGGGGATCAATTTTAAACATCTTGTGCCGCTTACATCTTGGGAATTGGTATGCGTCCAGCCTGCAATAGTAATGCGTTTTCTAGAGCATACGTAGGCGCCTCGATGTTATGATTTACACAACGCTTTCGCTTCTTTTTTTAATTTTTTAATCGTTGTAGGGCACCTACCCCGACCGCCATTTTGGTGCATGATATTTATTCCTTATAGCTTATCTTGTTTGACATGGGTTTTGATATAAAATAATCTCGGGGGTTGTTTTACCATTATCTGCAATAAATCACCACGATCTGCAGTCACGCCAATTTCTTTCAGTATGAATTCGTTGTTAACACCTCTATCTTCTTTCGGCTGTTGCTGTATACTCAGCTTGCGATCTAGAGTTACCCTTTTTAAATTTCTTCTATGCTGGTATAATTTCCTGAAGCGAAACGTAACACATACCACCCGGACTTAAGTATAAGTGATTTTCTCGCTGTCGTGTTGAAAATATGATGAAGCCTTTCTTAATATCGCTTCTAGCACGTCCTCTTCTCCTGTAGTTAGCTCAGTTCTATAATAAAGCAAAGAACAAGGGTACTGAATTTACGATATGCTTACAACCCATGAGCCCGTTTTGGGAGCTGCGTAATAAAACTTGACGTCATATTACCAGGAAAATAAGCTATAGAACTCTTACTTAATAAGGTAAGGTAAAACTCCACTTTTATATATCTCTCACCTGCTAAGCTAACGCCCAACTATTAAATCTTGGCACTGTGGCCTCTCCACTTGACCAAGTATCGTTTATGCCGGCCACGACCCTTCTCCGCTAAAATCTTATCGACTCTGAATAGGGTGTGTTTATCAACCGTAGCAACTTGCAATTCCTCTTCGTTAAAGGCAACCAACCACAACAGGATCGTTGTTAAGATCGATTATTCGGTAAACCGGCGGTATTCTTTTTATCACTGGTCCACTTCACCCCAAACTACAGTCTCAGTACTGTCATTCGTAGCACAATTACCTATAAATTCTGAAACTCACGGATTAAGAAAACGGAAGTTGAAGATAAATCTTGCAGTTATAGACATTCTCCATAGTATTAAACTGTATTAAACCTAAGGGATTATTTTCAGGTGAAAACTAAATAGGGGACACGCCAAATTATGTTTATCCAAGTAAGTGACTTTCGAAGTTGCGTTGAACACTTAATATTAATCTTGTTAAATTGTGACCGTTGAAAGTGATATTAGTGAAATTCACAATGGCGAGTACTCAGAACGTAAATGGAAGTGGTTTTTCATGTTACTGAAGTATTAATGGTCACAGGATAACGTCCTAATCAGGAACAAGTTGGAACATTGGTAAGTATTTCTAGTTTTAATTTGCACGTCGAGTCTATGAAACATGTCTGATCTATGAAATAGTAGTCACTGCATACCTGTTTAGATATAGTCTCATGAACCGCTTTTTTAGAAGTAAGTTAACTTTGTGTCCCATTATTTGTGTCTTTTCTGTGAGTTCATGAATGTCAGGTCCCTGTCCTAAAGATGGATGATAATTCAAGAAGTGATTGATAACAGTCGTGTAAAATTGACTTAATTTCATCCCTTGATTCTCCCAGTTCATGTGTTCCAAGGAGAACTAATACCCGAAACTCAAAAATTTATCAGGGGGTGGTTTGAATAATAATCTAGTGACTTGGAATAAAAGTAGCATATGAGTGATGTGTTTTGATAAATTTTAATAATTAGTTCTCTTATTTCTGTCTGTGTATGTACCCAAGGGCTCCAGATACCTGGCAATAAAAAAGTTTTACCCGGCATTTTGAAATTTTTTGTATTATTTTGTCGAGAAAATGGTCTTTTGTAACAGGAGCCTTAGAAAATTCAAGGTTTCGCGCTAAATTATACGGGATTCGATAGTTGGATTATTATTTTTCTATATAAAGAAATGGTTATTGGTATTTGGTATTTATATGTAATTAATATTAAGATGAACAGCTTGAGTTTATTTCAATAAGTTATCTATATATTTAATTTGAAAATGTTTAAAATACGCGGCGTTTGCAAGTGCATAAATGCGTTGGAGGAGAAGGTAGGAGACGCTGTCAAAGTGACTCGCAGTTCTTTTTTATATTTAGTTAGTGGGAGTCGCCTTAAGTAAGCGACCAGAGTTGGTTGAAAATCATCAACAGAGTAATTCGTCGCAGAAGCACGAATTACAAGGGAAGAAGTGTAATTACCTTCCTTATTAAAATAATGAGAGGCTGAGTAAACACAGTGTGAATAGTGTGAAGTTGGTGACAATAAAGCAAATTGTGCAATAAATAAAAATCGCGTTAAAGGTTACGCAATAATTGAAAATTACGTTTTATGTGCACATCGAGAGTATTCCAAGATTGTGTTTAAATATTGAACGATTAACAATAAAATAAGACAATCGATCCAGTGTAATAGATCGATATATAAAGCAAAGTAACTGGAAAATATTGACAATTAAAAGCACGGACGTTGGTAATTAGCTTCCAGTTCGTCGCGCAAGCTGTTTGTCGTTAAAGTTGAGCAATTAAAGTAATAATTAGCTATTATAAATATATCAAGGAATTACCTGCAAAAAATATAAAAGTGTTGGAAAGAAAATTGCAATAGACTTAATCCACAAAAAAGGTATCATTGTCTTCGGGTTTGAAAGAGGCAAAAATATTTATCTGATTGTGCTGGCTTCCAGATCGGGGCTTGTAAAGTATTTTGGTTCAACAACTTGCTTCTCATCCCCGAGATTAAGAAATTTCCAGATAATAAAGCGAAAAGTCTTGGAGGTAAAATTTCACAAATTGATGCTAAAAAATATAATTTGCAGTATTGAATAAGAAAAACCTTTGAATCTATACTTTATACAGGATAGATAAATACCATTTCAGTGAAAATGGAAAACAGTGGCATCTGTTTCTTACGTAACTGGGGTATTGAAGTGGAGCCAACCCTATGTGCACAAAGAGATTTGGAAACCCCGATTGAAGTCAGTTTCCAAAGACAAGATAAACGTTTACAAATGTTACGTTCAGTCTTTTCAGTGACCGTCCATATAAATGAATGCGACATAAACTGTGAAAAAAAACAATATTTTCGTTACAAAGATTTCGGCGTAACAGAGCCAAGCGAAAGACGTTCGTATAGCCCTGCGAAATCATAGATTAGAAAAGCCATACATGCGTTCGATTTTAAAAATGTGTGCATCTTTTGTGGATTGAAAGCAACTGATGAAAAACAGCTTAGACAGGGTTCCTCTGCTAAAGCAAAAAATAAAATTACCCATGTGATCATAGCAGGATTTGTAGGAAAAGTACAAGAGTACAAGAGTGTCGGTTGTTTTCCAATTTAGCCAATCAAAAATCTCAATTTAATAAAAACGACACATAATTTGCAATTTTTCTAGTTGGTAGGCCGAAAGAGAGCAGATGTTAATTAAAAAATGAAGGTACTCTAAAAATAAAAAAAATATAGTTCGGTAATTTAGTAATTGTGAAATTATGTAAGAAAAGTGTTAAATGTTTTCATAGATTTTACTAAATATAAAACCTATTATAAATAAAACGGAGTGTATTAATTTCGTGCGTATCGGGTAAAGAATGTTGACGTCATGCTCACAATACGTGAAACGATAAATTAAAATTAAAGATTACTGGTATTCAATGCTGGATGTAGAAGCAAAGGAAAGGTCGCGTATTTCATTCCCTCACCAAGGGGGAAAAAAAAACTTCATACAAGGTAAACGGTAACGGAATCGAACCCATTACCTCGCTAATGCTAAGCATGTCGTGCCACCACTACTCTACCAGCTCGGTTGCTGAATTTAATAGAGCAAACGTGAATAAGGCGCGACTTGCCCGATTTATGTGACGAGGCGTCCCGTGAGCTGTTTTCCTGGATACTTTGAGGGACATCTACTTCATGTGTGTTTGAATGAATAGAAAGACACTGGAAATTAAGTAAATTTTATTTCTCATATCTAGGTTATGTCGTACAAATTGCAAGACAGTTTTGTTTTTCTTTTGTTTATAAAGAATTCGTGGCAGAATATGCGCCAGCCCTGGAACATCCAATGTATCAATTAAGTGAATAGTATTTTCATTAAACCTGAATTTAATTATTCAATCCTTACCTATTTAAATAGAAGATTCTTTTCTTGTATAATATGGAACCCATCACTAACACTCTCATTAACATTACATATAATGAGGGTGCTGCTTGCGTTGAATGTGATGTACTATTACATATCATACAGGATACTTACGAAAAGTCATTTACCTTATATTTTAAAAATTAATAAAAATCCTTGAAGACTTTATTTGCAAACTTAATAAAAAAATGCTTGATACACTTGTCAGAATCTAATTCTTTTGAACCCTATCCCCTGCTATTGCTACTCGAGGTGTGTTACGGTATAAATTGGCAGTAAACCGAAATAACAGATAAAATTGGCTTTTACTCGATTATCCAGCAGTCGACGCGGGTTCGATGTACTAAATGTTGCGAGCAATGGGATAGTTTATCATATATAAGTCCAAATAATGGTTGAAACGTCATAAAACCGGAAAAGGGCGCCAGAGTATTTGATATGTCAAAATAGGGGTTGAAATGTTCAATTACCTCAGTTCACAGCTCGCTCAAAATACTCAGATAACTCGCTGAGCTAAACGTAATCTTCGCAGGCGGGATTGGGACCAGCAGATCTCACCAAAAATATTTGCACGCTTACTTAAAATAAATGCGTGTCGCAAAATCAATCACTAATTTGATCAAAAACAATAATCTCTTGTTACAGTACATTACTATAAAATTCGACCTTTAAAGTAATTTCACCTAATTCTGTACACAACCACTTGCAATAGAATTCTTCAAATTGCAATTTATTATGTTCAAATCATAAAAAAGAATAATGCAGTGCTTCATCGGCCTCTAATTGTTACGCCATAATTAAATAATCGCTTGAAGAGCTTTCAGTCGGAATTCTTTATTTAACATAACCCACCGTAATGAGGTTAATTCGAAGAGCAAATTAAAAAAACAGTAAGCATTAAAAAAATAAATTTGTCATCAGATACTGTGTAATAATAGGTTCACATAAAAAACAAGTCCAGTAACCTAAATATATGTAATGTGAAAACAATAAATAAAAAAACAAACCAGAACCAGCGAGTTGTCAATACCGATATTATGATCTTATCACCTAGGTTATCTCTTACCAGTGAAGCGAGCTAGCTCACGATGACCTCTACTAAGATTTACTACAAAACTGATTTAAATCTCAAAAGAACAAATGGTTATTTTTCTACAAATAAATAATTAAATTGTAGGCTGAAAACGTAGTCATCACACACAGCTTCGATGTAAATTCATCAGTTTAAACAAGAATAAAAAAAAACACCTTCAAATAAATTTATATAATGAAAATACGGATAGACACGTCTATATTGAAATTTAAACGGTAAAAATAAAGAAAAGTTAATCTTAAAAAAACAAACGTATTCAACCGTGTATATAAACGATAGCAAAATAATACAGATTACATACCTTAAATTTATTAGCTTTAGTCCCCCACAACTACAATAAAAAAATAGAAATGTTACCTTAGGTAACATTTCCGTTACACAGTCATCTGAAATGGACTTGCAGGAGGACCTCGGCTCTGCGGTTGATGTTAACACGACGCTAGCGGCTCCCAAAATTTAGCTAATGACGGTCTCTCTTCGACTCGCGTTGTGATTAGGTTTCAATTGGTTGTATGTATACTAACAGTTATATTAGCTCTATTTTACTGTGACCTAGTTCTGATTGATATTAGGTTTGGTTAATTATGTACAAGTCCTGATTATAACTTATTATTTGTAACTTAACGAAAAAGCTGGTCTATATTTACAGTACGTTATTTATTATCTTTACTCTAATAAAGTACAGGTTCGGAATAATTCTTAATATTTTTAAATTACTAAAAGCGTTCTTTATTTATAGCAGGTTATTTAATTAACGGCAAACTGTGAACTTTACGTACGAAACTTTGTACGAACGTTGTATTTTTAGGCCAAAAGCGAAGTCTTCTTCAGAGAACGACAAAAGCACTTTGTAAATTTAAACACTAAACGGGTTTCTGGATATCGAAAAGACCCTAAGGACCACTACACGTAACGATAAACTGGTCTCGTGAAGGATGAACAATTATATGATCCTTTATTTGGATAGTGAAGGAATGAGAATCCCTGCGACGATAGTTCCTCAATACGGACCTGAGTCAACGTTGTTCCGCTCTAATCACTACGTCACCGTAACGATAAACTTAGCGCTTCCAAGCCTATACTACCACTGCTCCTGTAAATAATTTCACTTGCCGCCACATTGTTTTTTCTAAAACCCCTCTATCTAATTAGCCAATTAAGAAAAAGGTACTCAAATTATACTAACTAGACGTATTGTCAAATTCCCACTCGAAAATCGTCGGGAGAAATTACATCGTCAGCAGAGCCTACTTCTTCTCGAAACCTTATCTAAGTAATTTGATATATGGTAAATTAAAATTTTCTAGCAACGCTAGCCTTTACTGCCATGTATTTCAAGTCAAATTCTTCAACAGAAACGGCGCCGGACTGGCAGATAACTTTAACTTATGCAAAAGATGTACCTTACAATGTAATCATTTGAATACATTCTTTAATTTAATTTTATATGCTGCAATCTCAACTCTATTTAACGAAATTCACTCAATTTAAAACAACGAAAACATTTGTCTATACAAAACTATCGTCATTTACAAAGACACTAACGAATTTTTCCTTTCAAATTAGTATAAGAGTTTCCCTTAATATCGATACCAAAATGTAAATGTAAATATTTTTCTTTTAATCTTTCATTTTACTTTGCTCAACAACAAAAGCTTCCTTTCTGTTTTAGAAAAAAACAAAAAAATTCATAAACCTTTTAAATACGTAAACGACAAAAAAAAGGTTACAATAGAAAAGCTTCTCTAAACATTCATGCATTATTACTTCCCACTGCGAGAGTCTATTCTACATTTTAGATGTTCGGTACGAACAAAAAATTTATGATGTCGAAAATTATCGACAAATCTTGATAAAGTCATGGACACGTGACAGGTGCATTTAAAATTTAAAATCGTACGTACAATTAAAATTAAATTATAAATAAATAAACTAATAATTAATAAGAAATAATCTCAATAGTGGCTTAATTGCCCAATGCCCAAGTTTCAGAAGTAGGACTTTTGGGCAATTTGTATATGATAAAGCGGTTTTCAATATTAAGACTATTGATGGCGACATTATCTTCCATAGCTTGAGTGGAATAATTATTGCAAAACCAAAACACTGTTATGAGGAACTATACCAAGATTGCAAAAACGACTAACATCTCAGGAAAACAATGACCTTAAATTTTTTAACGATAATATTAAGATTTGATTCAAAAATATTACCAATGTAGACTTACTGTGGCTATATTGATAATTTAAGCATTTACCTACCAGGCTGGAAAAGTTTTGACCAAAAATCTGTCATTAGCAGTCAACAGTCATGTGTTTAGCATTTTTGAATAACTCCCTTATTGCATTTTACGTTATGCCATTCACTTTGCAAGAACAATAAAATTGTATTCCACTTTTGTAGCCTTTGGTCTATCTCTTTACCAAAGCAATTGGGATCACGCAAGCATCTTTCCATGCTAACTTGACAGAAATATGCATTCATTTAGATGGATTTAATTTATTTATTTATTACCTTGCGGCCATTGGATTTATGCTGTCGTCAGTCAATAAGATGTATGGACATGCATACTCTCGGGCAGTTTGAGGACATTCACTAATATTCACAACGGTAGGCAGAAAGATATTCAATGAAATAAATATTTCTGAAGAAAAATTTTCACATATAATGACAGTGTAGAATGATTGTAATGATGGAATTGAAGCTTATGAAGATATTACTTCAAACGACTTTTCATCAAATATAAACAAAAGTAAAGACCGGTAGTTTATGGGTTCAGTATGTTAAGCGCATTGCACAGCGAGAATATGCGACAGTTCAAGAAACAATTACACTTCATCCGCCAAATGATGCCATATTTTTTGTCGCTGGGCATTTTAAGTATACAAAATCAACCTACTTATACCATCCAAAAAATGAAAACCTTCATCGATTATTATATTCGGATAGTGATTACCGGAAAATCGAACAGTTGAAAAATTTTCTCTATGGTGGATTTTGCACAGTAAGAAGAACAAATTTACAGTAAATAGTACAATTAAAATTCACAATGAAACTGTTTTCAAGGTACTCTTCCAACGGATGTGCGTTGCAAAAAAAAAACCTGATGAAGTGTTAAAAGGCTATATGCCGTACTAGCTTGCTCCATATCCTCTTTCTATTTTCAGTGACGGAATATTCACAAAAAGGAAAATTATAAATTATTAGATTTATTTGCGACTGATAATGATCCCTTAGGAGATGATTTTATGTATACAATGGTGGTGTGCTGTTACATCGAGTACTTTAGAAAAAGCATGATAAATTACAAGATATTTTTAATAGTTACATAAATTACATGAAGTCACATTGTAATGGGAACGTTATGGTTGTTTTTGATGGCTACACTTACAAATTCAGCAGTACAAAAGCCATTGACCGTATGCGGCGTTCAGATAAAAATTCTTCCAGAATATGATTTTGATCAAGACATGACAGCTACTGTAAACCAAGAAAACTTCCTGTCCGATGCAATTAACAAAACAAGCATTATGGAATATTTAAGGGCATTTTTTGTAGCGCAAATATGGAGGTTAAACAAGCGTCTGATGATGCAGATTAAGTAATTAAAGACAGCTCTAGAATATCGTTTTGAAACACCTATAATTGTTCCTAAAAATGTGAATGTGTTGATTTTGCTTAAATCACTCGCAACCTCCTGGGAAACAAATTTAATTTAAGTAACCCTCAAGAGGGAAAGTGGTGCCAAAAATTTGTTTTACAAGTAATTTTGATAAATATCTTTTTTGATAATCTGTTATTTTTACATGCTGTAACAGGATGAGATGCAACCTCTGCATTTTTTGGCAAAGACAAAAACAGTTACTTGTTACTTCAGTGGAACAAAATCCATGAATGTTAATCTCAAAAGTACTGTCGAAGCATTTAAAGTAGCGATGCACTCTCATGCTCGAAAACGGGATTCGATGTTTGTTATCTTTGTAAGGAGCACGTACGAAAATGGCAAGCATTGACGAATACCGCTGTGTTACATTTACAAATGCTGTTGCAAATAACACTAATCTTTAAAGCCTGTTAAGCTTGAAAGCTTACCCCTATAGCTGATACAGCAAGGCAGCATTTTTACAGAATTTATTTGCAAATCCAAAACTGGTTGTCTTGTAAAATGGACCTGGAAGAATGGGGCAGGGAAATGAAACTAAGTACGCTATTAATCACACAAAAACCAGCTCCTGATAGAATTTTAAAGATGATTTTTTGCAATTGCAAATCAGGCTGTACGAAAGATATTTGCACCTGTAGGAAGAATGCATTACTTTGTTCAAATATTTGCAAAATTTGTTGTGCGGATACATACAAAATTTTTCCCAAAGTTATAAATGAAGTCGAAATAGAAGATCTAGCTGAGAATGACAATGAAAAGAGCGATGGTGATATCATAATCAGAGAAAATGCAAATGTAAAGAAAACTAGTACAAAGGCAGCATTAAAAAAAGTTTTAGATACTTATGTTTAATTTATTACTTACACTAGCAGCACAATATACCACATATACTTATTTGTCTACAATGTTAGCTAAATATACAAATGTCACACTTTTCAATATTGGCCATTTAAACAGGGTGATTCGTAAGTAATGGGCCAAATTGTAACTACACGTTCAGAAGGCAAAAATAATAATATTTTGCTTAACAACCATGGGTGTAACTCTGCTCCTTACTGAGATACAGGATGTTAAAGTGAAAAAAATAAAATAAATTATTGTTAATAGATCGCTATTTTTCTAGATAATGACTTGAAAATTGGGTATGAAGTATTTTTAGTAAGGGCAAACAAGAATATGTGAGAGGATTTGAGTTAACTGGTAGATGTCGCCACATAAGCCATATTAAATAGATGGATTCTTACTCTAACTTACTTATTTAATTTGGATAGCTGCACCATTTCTGTATTAAAAGGTATTCTTTGTTGATATTTGAATTATACTAATTCACCCCCCCTGGTTGTACTTTACATTTACCTAACCGTAATTGATAATTAATAATAATATTAAAATGAAATGATACAAAAATTAAAGTAAAATAAAACACACTTATTTTTATAAAATATTATACGATAGTTAATAAAAAGAAAGACAACCTTAGAACAAACTTGAACTGGAACCACATACGAGAACTCTTTTACCTAAAACCTACATCATAATCTTAAAGTTTTGTGAGGTTAAGTTTATTAATTAAATTTAAGCTTAATGACTACCGTAATTGAAGACGACTGAATGTAAAAAAAAAGTGTATGGAATGCTTCGTAACATTGGACATCGAAAAAATTAATTTTGTGTTAAAATAAAGTGTATTTATATGATGTTGCTATTAGAAGTAAATGACTCAAAAATTATAAAGTAATAAAACAAAATTTATTTATTTTTATGTATGTAACATAAGTTATTCAGAAAACCAATAATGAACGTAAAAGTTCTCCTATTTAAGTATAAAAGGAAGCTCACAATAAAATTTTAGTAATGGATACATAATACATAGCATTCATTTATTAGGACAAACGCATGCCATGGAATGTTGACAAAAACAATGTGTTTAGTAAAATTTTGACGTTTATTGAACAGATTGAAACATTTTATTGTTCGGTAAACTGATTAATTCTTGTTCTTGTATCACTTTTCAAACGAAGAAATGAGAGACCCGATTTGCTTTTACGCAAGTGAAAGTTTTTCTGGGCATGCAGCATCTAGAAAATATCGTGAAATGTACCCTAACAGAAGACAGCCAAACCGTAAGATATTTCAAAATCTTTATAATCGATTGGGTGAAACAGGTTCATTTCGCCCAAAATATCATATAGGCCGTCCCAAAATTACTACCCCACAGCAAGAAGACGAAATTTTGATAAAAGTTGCGGAAAATCCTGAAATAAGCACTCGTCGATTATCTACAGTTACCGGAATAAGTCAACCGTCCGTGATTAGAATTTTGCACAAGGAAAATTTATATCCCTATCATTTTACACCTGTGCAAAATTTACTTCCAACAGATTATCGTTCAAGAGTTGAATTTTGTCAGTGGCTGAAGGGGAAATTGAATAATAATTCAACATTTCTGAATACCACTCTTTTCACGGAAGCAACGTTCACCAGACGCGGAGTTTTTAATTGGCGAAATAGTCATATCTGGGAAAGTGAAAACCCTCGTTTCAGAAAAGATGAACATTTCTAGCACGAGTTTAAGATAAATTTGTGTTGTGGTGTACTAGGCAATACATTACTGGGCCTAGTTGAATTACCTCCTAATTTAAATGGGGAGTCATATTTAAATTTTTCAAATAATGACTTAGTCGACCTCTTAGGAGATCTTCCGTTACTACTAAGAAGAAAGATGTGGTTCATGCAAGACGGTGCTCCTCAACTTTTTCCACTTGCTGTGCGCGATCATCTGAATACAACATTCCCTCACCGTTGGATTGGACGTGGTAGTGAACATCAGTGGCCACCCCGGAGTCCAGATTTTAATCCAATTGATTTTCATGTGTGGGGTTACATGCAATCAATGGTTTATGCTGAACCTATAAATACACGGGACGAGTTATGAAATAGAATTCAAGATGCAGCCAATTCAATACGAAATAATCGTGCGAATCAGACAATCCTTAACTACACGGTTAAATGCGTGTATAAGTGCTGGTTTATAATTTAATTAATAAACTTAACTTAACTTTAAGGTTTTGATGTAGGTTTTAGGTAAAAGAGTTCTCGTATGTGGTTCTAGTTCAAGTTTGCTCTAATGTTGTCTTCCTTTTTATTAACTATCGTATAATATTTTATAAAAATAAGTGTGTTTTATTACTTTAATTTTTGTATCATTTCATTTTAATATTATCAATTATCAATTACCGTTAGGTAAATATGTGAATTAGTGAAATTTAAATATCTCAAAAACGGTTAATATTTTGAAGATCAACAAAGAATACCTTTTTTATACAGAAATGATGAAGCTATCCAAATTAAATAAGTAAGTTATAAATTAATGAGTGACAAAAATTTGTAGCCGAATTCATCTATTCAATATGGCATATGTGCCGACATCTACCAGTTAACTCTCTCACGTATTCTTGTTTGCCCTTACTAAAACTACTTCATACCCAATTTTCAAGTCATTATCTAGAAAAATAGCTGATCTATTAACAATAATCTGTGTTATTTTTTTCACTTTAACATCCTGTATCTCAATAAGGGGCAGACTTAGACCCATAGTTCTTCAGCAGAATATTATTAATTTTGCCTTCTGAACGTGTGCCATAAATTTGCTGGGGTACATATCCCCAAACAAAAAAGTCGTTCGGCACGATATCAGGTGAGAGAGGAGAATATTTAATAGTACCTTTTCCACTAATAATACGGTTAGGGAATATAGTTTCCAAAAACTGTAGAACTCTTATTGCAGCAGGACAGCCATCGTCTTGATACCAAATGTCATCAAAATTTATATTGAGACATTGAACAGCTGGAACTATCTGGTTTCTCAACAGTTTTAAATATTTGTCCGCATTCAAGTTTCTGTTGATAAAAAATGGACCAATCATGGAATTGCCTAAAATTCCTGCCCACACGTTAACTTTTTGGGGGTATTGTGTCCGGTAAGGAATACTAATGTGTTTGTTTTTCCGAGAGCATCCAACAGCGACAGACGGATTGTGATGGCCATATAAGCTAAAAGACCACTCGTCGGCAAACAAAATATTTTCAATAAATCTTTAGTTTTTATTAGCCCGATTCATCATATCTTCACAAAATTCCATATACTTTTGATGATCTTCTGAAAAAATTTCTTGTGTAGTTTGCAACTTATAGCAACGGTAATTATTCCTTTTCAAGATATTGCGAACTGTTCTTGGTTCAATATTCATTCGGCAATTTTTGTACTATTGCACGGGAAATTAGTTTCTGCTAAAATACACACTGCAATTTCTTGGAGTTCGCGCTCTTCGTTTAAGTTACCACCAGGATGCTCACCATCATTACTATCCATGCTACTGCATTTTCTACAATTATTTAAACATCCACATTTTTCAAATTTATAAACAGTACGCATAAAAAAAGCAAACCTGTCCATTATTTCTTGTGCAGTGCTTCCTGAATAATGCCACTTAATAATCTGTATTTTTCTTCAGTGGAATACAAAAGTATTGTGTCGGACTTGCAAAAACACTGATTTTGAATTCTCGTTGACAGTAGCAATTAAATGTGCCATTGATACTAGCCTACTCAAAAGACGCATGTATGGTATCAGCGCTTCTAGTTTATTGTGTATTCTATCTCACTTAGCACGTGAACTGATTGTACTGTCTTTGTTTTATTTATTATAAGTCACACCCGCGGTAATATTTCTCCTGTATATATTTTATGTATGTATATCACCAACAAAATCCATCAATTCCGAATATTAGTCACATATATCTCCTAAATATATCTTACAAATACATGTCCGATATCTCTAAAATATCTTCAGTCTACATCAAAAACTCATATTTTGAAAATATTTGCTGTATATATATGACAAACATTTGCAATATATCAACGATATATTTGCAATTAATGTTCGATGAATAATACATACAGTACTGGTTGTGTATCTTCCACACTTACGTATATATATATATATATATATATATATATATATATATATATATATATATACTATATTACCAAAACAATTTTGTTTCGATATTAATGTGGTATATAGTATATATATATATATATATATTTCTTTGGTGTAATTTATATATCTTACAAATAATAAGTGATTTATTACAAAAAAAATGTTTATTAAAAAATTATTTAAAAATTTACATAAAACTAAATCTAAATAGTTTTTTATAAAATATTTAAACGTACCTACAACATTCTAATCAATCACTTGAAACATTGTAATTCTGTATAAAACTGTAACTGTAAACTATAAAACCGTAGAACCAATAAAATCATAAATTCACAAAATTAAAATACTAGACGTCCAAAGTATTTTATATTTTGAGAATTGTCCGGTTTTAACGTATAATATTAAATAAATTTTAGCTGAAATTTTATGGCAACAAATTTCACTTCAGAATAAAGAAAATTGTTCAAGTTAGTCCGCATTTGAAACCTACACATTTTACACTATTAAATTAAATTAAATTGCATTTTCTTTTATAATTAACCGATTCTTTGATTTGGCTAGATAAAGTACAACTGACTTTCTTTTCTTCTCTATCAGTAGCTCTTGTGTATTGTCGTCTGGTAATCTCTGAAAATGCATTGTATCAAAACATTATTCCAAAAAATTTATTTTAAATTTCATATTTAAATTGTGTGCATTTGGGAATCAGTTTTGAACCGTACCTATTCCCACAATTCGCCTGTAAGTATTTACTATAATTGTGAAAAATCGTACAATTGTAGATATAGGTACATATGATGTACATAACGTGGAATGTTTATTATTTGGAAGATATGCTTAGAAATGTAAATATAAGGATTTATAAAAGCTTAAAAATACACTTACCTTATTCAGTAAAATTGCTTTTAACCTCACTTAAAAAAATCATAGCCAAAAATACGTTGTGAATATGTATTTATAAAATCAATACATTGCTAATATAATCAAATAATCACGAAAAATGGGAGACTAAACGTTTACCTGTTTTCTTAAAAATTTGTAAGTATACACTTTCACGCAATATTAGAAATTAAATCTATATGTATAGCTAATGGCTAAAACAGTGAGAAAATACTAGTTTATATAAAATTTGAAATTTTTACCCCTAACGGTGTAAAATACGTTTTATCAATATTACATAATTAAAAAAATTTAAAATAGTTGTAAATTACAATTCACAAATTTTATTTAAACTATTTTTTTTTTCTAGAATGAAAAACTTTATTCAAAGTTCGGCAAAAAAAGCGCTGTAGCGGACCTAGAAGAATAACAAAACTCGCCTTATACTCGGTTTATAAAATTTCTTGCGGTACGCAAGAAAGAACTTTCATACTTTAGTTTGAAATATATCTATAATTTTTCTTTAAGCGGTTCAGTTTATACGAACTTGTCACGTGTTTAAATGAAAAGCGGTGAAAAAAAGGGAAAGAGGTCTCTACTCACCTGCAGATAGCAAAGAATCGCCGGGCTCAGCACGGTTCGGATGGCCTCAAGAAGATTCCGGTAGAGATTAGGCGCCAGAAGTCGCTTCCCAAGAGCAAAAACTATCGTTATCCCGCCTCCTGGATAAAGACGTCGAAGGAGGTGGGTAGGGAATTACAGGAAAGAAGAGCAAAATGTAGAAAAGAGAATAATAAAATGGAGTAGTGTAACGCAAGAACTGTAATTTCCTAAAATAAATGTAGATACATAATAACTAAAACGTGTGTTTAAAGTTAAGATAAATGTTTGTTTTTGTTTTAAACTGAAAGTAAAATTATTACCATGCGGTGAACGCCCAATTTGACACAATGAAAGTAATCGCACGTTAGCAAGTCAAGAGGTTCTTTAAATCCAGCCCAAAAGAAAATTATTATTCGCCATTAGTTAATTTGAACGTTTAACTTTTGGAAATGAAAGATCTTTCATTTACGCAGAAGCTGAAAGCGAAACATATAGCTACGCTAGAAAAGCGTTTTAATAACCAAAACTTATTAATATACATTTTGCTGTAGTTTACATCAACACCCAAAAAATCATTTCAAAGTTAAAATATTCAGTACTCATAAATTAATTACAAAATTGTGTCGGCAGGATTGTTCAGTTCGCCCCTTAATTTAAGTATTTAGTAATAGGTTAATTCGTACCAGACATTAGAAAGAAAAGGAGAGAAAAAGACAACCGAACTTTCCCCTAAAAGTTAAATACAAGTACAGCAAAAGTAAAATTTTAAATGAAAATACATAGGTAATAAAAGGAACTTTCCTTAGTTTCCGCAAAAGTCCAAAATAATAACACAGTATTTTAAGTAGCGTTACATGTAAAGCGCATAAACTCAAAAGACGAAACGAATTGAGGTAAATAGTATTTAAATTTACAGGTAAATGTATGTAAATCTAAATGTACATAAAAGTTAAATAAAGTTACAGTTAAACCGCGTAGAATTTAATTTCGAAAAAAGGAAGGAAATCACGTGCTTGTACGTATAAAATTTAATATTGCTGAAACTACTATGCGACAGTTACTGTCGCGCAACTCGGTAATCAAACTGGTTTGTGCGCAGGTGACCTACTGTTCGCTATAAAATGGACGCTGCCTTAATGAGGGTATGGGTGTGGTCTACAATTTACCAAACAAATTGTACTGTTGTTGCATTAAGTGAATCAATGACTTTAATTTCTGGGGGGTAGCACGTTACTTATACACTTATAGAGCAGATTCACGACTTGTAACACGTACAGCGAGAATGCAGTAATTAAGAAATGCGAATAATAATAACAAAAGTTCTGATCTTCGGTAGAGTAGAAAATATTACCCAAGTGTTGATACAATAGTGAGGTTAGTGTAGACGAACCAACGTCAGTACGAAGATATTCGTAGAACGTCAAACAAATGGATGTACGTTTAACTTCCCTGCCACGATTACAAAAATACAGAAAAGAAAATGCTAAAAGGAAAAATACATATTATACAAGGTGAAATTAACGTCAACTACCCCTATGGTTGCAGACGGCCACACTGAGGTGGTACGAAATGTTTTCCATTAGTCAATCGGAGGATTAGTAATTTTTTTATGGTTGTACGCTTTCAGTTGCTAACAAAGAAGTTTATAAATTAATAGCAAGTAAGAAGACTTAAGAAACAATTTACCTCTTTTACGACGAAAAACTTCTTTACATCCGTAATTTTTCTTGCTAGCAACAAGCAATTTAAACAGTAATTTTCAGAAGAGCCCAAGTAAGTCTTGCTACAATTAATTCTTCTAATTCACATCCGAAATATCATTGATTGAAGAAATTTAGAAGAGCTTAGACATTTTTCATAGCGTCGTAAAATGGCGACTCCAAAATGGACAAGAGAAACGTAGTACGTTCTTCAAAACGAACATTTTTAGTCTTCTATAGATTTCTTTGTTACCGATTGATATTTAATAAATAGATCAATTGTGTTTGAATGTCCTAAAATCCTTCCTCTAACGATAGCTCAATAAACTAACATAGTTATCTGTGATTGAGTAGTTTTAAACCTTTCGGGATTCGGCCATTTGCCCATAGTGGGCGTAAATATGTACTCTCGTTCAATATGACATTTTTGGTTTGCTTTATTACCTCATATAACAGATGGTAAGGAAACTATGTTAAGAAAAGGAATTTCCAATACAGTGTACAGTATTTTAGCATCCAAAAGATTATTTAAATATTTGTGCAGAAATGGGTTTAGCACTTTAGAAACTTTACGAAGTTTCCGTGCGTAGCGCCGGTAATAATGAAATGGAGATCAGCATATAGTTAAAGCATTGAGTAATGATGTAGTAAAGAGGCGCAATGTTACCGGGAGTTTTGTCGATAGCAAATTGGGCTGAGAATTAAGCAGCGCGAGTATCATGTGTCGTCACTGCCGTGACCGTGTAGTGAAAGACGGTCACGTGATACTCGAGCCGCTTAGTTCTCGGTGCAATTTTCTATCGACAAAACTCCCCGTAACATTGCGCCTCTTTACTACATCATTACTCAATGGTTAAAGCTTATTCATTTGATTTCTTAATTGTATTTCTATTCGTCTTTTGTGTCAATATTCTAATGTTCTATAACTGCATTTTGTAATATAACCGTTCATGCAAATATCTGTTGGAAAATGTACATAAAACAACTATGGAAGATTTGAGACATTATATTACAATAAGTTATTAGGAAATATTTGGCAAATATCCACTATATTTCAAAAAGAAATATTGGTTTTACGTCTTTTTGTAATATACGCATAATCTTGAATATATCTTACAAAAGTATAACACTTTATAATATATTAAATATACTATACGAAGATATTCTTTAAACATCCGTTATATCTACTTTTATAATATTTAGGACATATTTATTAGAGATCACAATATTTAAATGACATCAAATATTAGGATAGAATCTCTGAACTATAGTATGTACACCCGGCGTCAATGAAAAAGCCCATCATCGAAGTAGTTTTGAAATGCACATAAATTTTGTATAAATGAAAAACTGGTCATGTAGATTTTCTATTGTTTTGTTACACCAAGCAGGTCCAAACCCTTTTAGGGCGCGATATAGAGCCAATAAATTTAAAAGGATTCGTTAAATTACAATACAAAAAGATTAGTTTTTTTATAAAAGTTTTAGGATTCAATTTCCCATAAGTGGGCATTATATTTCATTTTGAGATTTCCTAAAAAAAATAAAAATAGATATTTTTAGCGTTCCTGGTTTCTTAGAAAAGCATTTCGGATGTGTGTAAAATAAATAATGCCACCCTACCTATAGGAAATTTTGTGCCAAATAACCAGTTTTTATTTTAGCAATTATAATGTTTTTCAATTCAATTCAAATAATTATCTTATCAAATTATCTAGGATGTAATAGAAATCAATCAATGTAGAAAGTGTAAGAATGCATTTCCCTATTATTTTGATATATTCGGCATATTTTATTTTTAGAATAATTACGATTATTACACAAATGTTAAGCCGGAAATCAATTAATTTGCAATACCATTCAAGTAATTACATGTAATTACTACAAGTAACAATAGAATTTAAATTACAATTAATGGGAAATTGTATGCCAAATAACGTGTTTTAATTTTATCAACTAGGACGCTTTTTAATTTCAATTACATCCTTGATGCGATTTCATAAATATTCCTCTTTTGCTAGTAGTGTTTTGAATTAAAATGAAAAAAAAACAAGCACCGTGTTAACAGGAAAAAAATGAAATCAAAACAATTTGGAATTGCATTTGTAATGGAGGCATTGGAAATTCGAATTTTGCGCTGCTATATGAAATTAAATGGTTATTGGTTATTTGTATTTGAACATAATTAATATTAAGATAAAAAGCTTGAGCTTGTTACGATGACTATTTGCATGGTAAATTGGAAAACTCTTAAATACACGCGGCAATTTGCGGATATGACTGTTTTGTAAAAGGGAGTCGTGCTAAGTAAGTGAACAGAAAGGGTCGCATTAAGTAAGCGATCAAGGTTGAGCTGAAGTTAACGAAACGGGTGAAAAGCGATTGCAGTAGCTTGATTTATGCTGCAATTAATATTGTGTAATTTTAACGAAAAGTCAGTTAGTATTGTGTAAAGAGAATATAAATGATATTTTCCGTATGAAAAGCTAAAATAATATAAAGTGCAATTGTTGTCGAGTTGGAGGAAATGAAAAGGATTGCACCATAATTTAAAATACGTATTAAAAGTGACGTAATAAGTGAAGATAACGCGTTTTATATGTATCAGAACCGTAATCAATTGTGTTTAAATAGTGAATAATAAATATAATAGACAGTAATCGACCCAAATTGGTAAATCTAAGTATAAAGGACATTAACTCGAATTTATTGGGGGCATTCGTGGTTTGTAAATAGCGTGCATTTTGTTGCGCAGGCTATTTGTAATTAAAACGGAACGATTAAGTAAAAACTGCATGGTATCGAGCAATTATTTACAAAAGTCATTTTATTGAAGAATGAAAATTAGAAGTGTATTTATCTATAACAAAGATAGAGAAAAGAAAAGAGAACGGTTCCAAAGTGGCGGCAGTCACATTATCGGAGAAGCAGTTACACAACCTAATTGAGTCTCTTCACCGATCAAAGGAACGCAAGCATTACGTCACCAATTCGTACACAGTGATAACAATTAAAACCTTTTGATAGTATAAATAAACGATAATTGGTGCGTTTAAATACAAATGCTGAAAGAAAATGTATTTCGTTGATCATTTGTAAAGGATTATTGTTGCATGTTAATATTAACAAAATACTAACATAGAATTAGAATCATTTTTATATAATGCTGTAAACAAAACAGTTTGCATATAGAATTTGACTTAATTAAATATTATCACTCTTGACTCATTTTTATTATTGACTGTTACAAATCTTAAAAGCTTATACAAACACTGCGTGTGTAAATACTGAAGAAAGCAAGCTCAATTAATTGCAAAGTACAGGTAATTAATACCATCAGATTGAGACTAATTTTGATGAATGATAACGATAACCATTTAACCCATTGTTAAGCTAGCTGGAGCGTCCCGATCAAAGGACAGAAATGTGATAACAATAAAAGTAAAGTTTAGTTAATGAACGTTATCTTTATAAATTAAAATCACTTAGTTGACGTTGAATTGTTTTACATTTTTATAAAAAGCAATATCAAATTTTTACTCAATGATTTTGGAAATTGTAAAGGATTGAAATAGAACCGAAACATTATAGAGGCCCATCGCAAAATAGCCCTCTACGTGGCGACCATTACAAAACTATGCCGAAATGTGAGGCCCATTACACATTGTTACCTGTATTTCTTCTAATCAGTCTAATTATATCGTAGATTAATTGATTTTTTATTTTTGTTTCACTGAAGTTAATTCATATTAAAAATCTCCTATTATTAATTCCTGTATGTGAAGAAAAACAACTGACTTGGAGCTGTTTTAAACTGCTTAAAGTAAACCATAATGAGAATATCTACGTGCCCCGTAATATAATGAAAAATTCACCTGACTATTACAATACGTTCTTGGTCATTGCTAACATTTAAAGGGTGTCCAAAATTTCTACGTTAGATCGCCTCGGGGGATGGGCTTTTTCATTGGCGTGTGGTGTACATTCGGTACTGCTACGGTATGTAACAAAATGCTATCAAAATTATTTCTTCTCACTACATTTATTCTTAATAGATATATACAAAATAATTATGTCTAACGTCTTTTCAAGCAGATAATGCACGATTTTTTACGTAACAACAGCCCTTTTTTCCGAACATATTTTTTATTTAATTATAAAGTGGCTTATTTCCGAAATTTACACTAACAACGTTGAAAAAACAGTTTTTGGATTTAATTTTGATATTCCCCACCAGGGGCGCGCCAGGAGCATGCGGCGCCTGTGTCAAAATTTTTGATGGCGCCCCATTAATTAAAAACATTTGTATCAAAAACTAATATTATAAATATTTTGCATGCCTAGGTGATAAGAGCCCCAACAACTATAGGTTCGGACACTTTAATTTTTAATTCTCTAGTAGCATTTTTAAGTAATACGACATGAATAAAAGATAATGAATAATTAATTTGAAATACTATAATTTTTAGGCTTATGTTTAGGGACATTTAAATGACTGTTTTTGTTATATTCTTAACGCATTGAAATAAAAAACACACAAAGATTGAAATAGTCTGTGTAAACCTTTTTATTTAAAATACAAAATTACAAACACAAGAAAACATATAAACAACAATAATAAATGAAAAATATAATATTTATAATATAAACATAATACATATTATACGGTAAATTAAATACAAACAATGTAAATAAGTCATTAAATAAATTTTACTTTCCTAGCTTTTAGCAAAGAAAAAGTTTGGATAATATCATGAATATCAAGTTTATCCAGTATGTCAGACTCAATTGAAATTATTGCGAGATCTTATAATCTATTTTGCGCCATTGTGGAGCGTAAATAACTTTTTATGATTTTTAATTTCGAAAAAGACGCAACTGACACAGGTAATGATAAAAGAATACGGAGTGCTACAGTAAAATTTGGAAAAACTCCTACTAAATCATTTGAATAAATATGCTGAATTATTTGGGATATCTCTTTTTTTGAATTCGTAATAAATACTTGACATTGTAAAATTTCTTCACATAAATCATCTGCGTCAATATCGGACTGATTTTCATGAGTTAATTTCGCTTGTAATTTTTTGCAGCAAGATAATAGGTATTCTTTATTTTGTAAATTATCTAATGAATATAAAAATTGGAATGAATCCATATGTTCTTTTAATAAAGAAAATCTGTCTTGTAACGAAATTAAAGTTTGATCTATTATACAGAAATAAAAATTTACTTTGAATGAATTTTCAGGATTTACTATACGTTGATCTTCATGTTCATAATCAAATTGAGTAGATTTTTTACGTCGTCTTAATGGCCTCGCACTACGAAATTCAGTTTCTATGTCAAACTTTTCTGCAATTAATTTGGAACTTTCAACAATTTCTGCAAAACTAGCATCAGATCGATAATTAGTTAAAAATGTATTTAGTTTGTTTAATGCATCCAAAGCAAGTTGCAAATTTGTAATTTGAGATTGAAGCATTTTACTCACAAAATTTACTTGATTTAAAATATCATACCACACTTTAACGGAGCAAATAAATGTAAATGTAGAAATTTTTTCTCCCAGACATTTTGCTTGGTATTTAGATTGTTCGTCGACTCTTGTGTGGTCATTGCAAATTTCAAATAATGCATCAAAAACTTCTGGTAAATATTTATAGAGAGGCTTTATGGCATCAATTCTACTTGACCAGCGTGTTTCGGATAAGGGATTTAAAGTTAAATTAGTAACATGCTTGATTAAGATATTCCATCGAGTAGTAGACCCTGAGAAAAATTTGTATAATTCTTGTATTATATTAAAAAAAATTATTATTTCATGGTTGATATTAGCGGCATCATTTACAATTAGATTCAGGCTGTGATTCGCACAAGGAACATAAAAAGCTCGCGGGTTCAAATCTAAAATTCTTTTTTGTAGGCCACTATTTTTGCCGCGCATGTTAAAGCCATTATCATAGCGTTGGCCTTTTATATTATTTATGTCTAAATTTAATGTTTTTAATAGATCAATAAGAAATGTTGTTAATCCAGCCCCTGTAACATCTAAAATTGGATAAAATGCTAAAAAATGTTCATGTATTTCAGTCGATCCTAATGCTAAATTGAAGTGAAAGAATCGAATTATTACACTTATTTGCTCAATATGAGAAACATCCGGAGTGCAATCTAATATTATTGAAAAATATTTATTTTGTCGACATAAATTTATAATATGATTTTTAATATTAAAAGCCATTAAGGAAAGTATTTCATTTTGGATTTTGTCTCCTAGACATGTTGGCATTTTGTGAAATTCAGAATCGCTATTTATACGTCGTGTGTGTTCCGATATAATAGGATCAAACTTTTCTAGCATTTCAATACATTTAAAAAAATTACCATTGTTGCGATTGTAAAGATTATTGCTTTTGCCTCGAAGTGCTAAATTTTGTTTACATGAAAATTGAATTACATAAATTATTCGCTTTATTACTTCATACTATAGTTTACTTTCAATGTCTAATATTGTTTGCTGTAAATAATCAACAGTAGTTTTATTTTTGAACGATAGAAGCAACTCTGTCCATTTTTTGTAGTTAGTAGAGTGGAAGTTTTTTCATGGCGGTTCAGGTACATTGCTATATGATGCCAGTCATTAAATCCCCGAATAAATCTATTTTGCTGAGAAGGTTCGAAAAGTTTACAACAAAAGCAATAAACATTATTTTTCGTAATTGAGTAAATCAACCAATTTCTATTACATTCTTCACCATTTTTTAAGTTTCTCTTATAGTAACTTTCAGAAAATTTTCGACCCAACAAATCGCGCGGAAAATTAAAGTTTTTTATTTGTTTAGGACCCGTTTTTATAATAGCTTGCCTAGATATGTGAGATATTGGTTCCGGCCAAAGCCCTGGGTCATCAAATGCACATTTATTTATTGTATTTGTACCTGTCTCTTCAGCATAGTCCCCAGATCCAAAAACAGGGGTAATTTCTTCAACGATTTGATTATCTTCACTGGGAGTTGGTCCTGGCTGACTTTGTATTTTGAATTAATCTACACTGCAACCGGGTACTGATTCCTGAACTGAATCTGGCGGATAATCTTGGTCAGTTCTGGTCGTTTGTTTCGTAAAACACTGTGTTAATCTTGAAGCATTTTTCTCTTGTTCTTCTTGGCGTCTTTTTTTATTAATTATATTTTGATGCCCGGAGAGTTTCTTTTTCTTTCTTTCTTGAGACATCTAAATAAAAATATTCAATAAATTATAAATGTAATTATTCTATTACCAAAAGTCTTGTTTGCGTTATTTGCTTTAGTTTTGCTTTAATTATAGGAAAGTATGAAGTAACATTTTCGAATAATTTCGCTTTTATTACTTTTTTTTCTAGATTTTGCAAACATGATCGCTACCCCTATTGGAAAATGCGTATTGTTATGAATGTATGTTTATTTTAAATGCAAAATAGCTTACCTTTAATCTTTAATGTTCTTGATATTCTTAAATTCACATTCACTCACAAATATTTTAAAAATACAAGGTACATAAATTCTACACTAGTGCAGTACTGCTTGCTGAAGGAGAATGAAGCAAATAATATGTTTGTTCAATCATAGACGATTTCAAGTAATGCATGTTTTAACAAGACTAAACGAGTTAGAACGCTTGCGCTTCATTTTGTAAATTCGTGCGTGGACAAATTTCCGCCGTCGCGTCGCCCGCGCGCTCCCGCCCCGCGCGGCTATATATCCATCGACGATTTAATATGAAGAGTCCACTGTATACATGATATTAACACGACTATACGAACTATTCATGTAGAACAAGAATAATTACTGAGATCATAAATAAGTTATAATAAAATAAGGCGATATTGAATTATTTTAATCGCAACCTATAACGAATTTTGAATTTATATACATTTTTAAGGCGTCTTCGGCGCCTTTGGCCTCCTGGCGCCTGTGTTCGCTGACACATTCGACACGTGGACGGCGCGCCCCTGTTCCCCACTAGTTACGATGGAGAACTTTCCAGAATATCAATCTACACATTTTTCCGACCATACTAAAAAAATCAGTTAGGTCCAAATATTTTGAGCTTTTACCAATAAATTTGCCTACAGTAACTGGGGGCTGTAAGGAAGCAAAATGATGGCCACATCAGATTTTATTTAAGAAATTTCTATTTTTGCAACAATTTATAATAGGTATTTATTACTTCTGCTTTTTACAAACGATGCTACGTAAATAAACATTTGAGAATATGAAATTTGCTTGTTAATGTGATAACTAATTTTTTTTTTACAAAAATTGCACATAACTATATCTAGAGGGCACTATTAAATCATATAACACACATGGAAAGAAACCATGACATTAGAATTAAAACTAATTTACACTTATTATTAAACATAGTGATGTAGAATTATTTAACAATAAAAATTAATTATAATTTGGAAGTATTTATTGCCTAAAGGCGCACCTAACGTTGATAGTTTGTATTGTAATTACTATTTTTTTATCTATTAAATACATACATAATAGTTCATTACTGTTCGATATGGATGAGTAGGTAACTAGTAAAATAGCAACAGTAAATACTGTATGATTTATTATACCCATCTATATTAAACGTCCATTTATAAAGCGTCAATCACTTTTTATTGATAGGTAGTTGGTATTGCTGTACCACTATGTTCGTCTATATTTATTGTTTCCATAATACTATCACACTTTTTCAATCACTTACGTAATTCATTATTATTACCATTATTGTTATAACACTATCACTCTTCTATTAAATTGTCGTATTAATTTTGCAAGTTTATCCTTTATTGGTAAAATTTGATAAATGTTACATAGGTGTGTTTAATATTACAGACATAAATATAATTTGGTATTGTAAATAACAACTTTTTTTTATTGATCCATCAAATACGAGATGTTATTGATCATCCAGTGATATTAGCATTTTAATTAATCCATTGATTTATGTTTGAGAAAGATTTCTACGTTTGCAATTATTTTAATCACCATCAGTTTTTTAAAGCCATCGTAATAAAAAACGGTTTGTTATTCACGTGTTTCTCTTTTTGTATTAGTAAACTATTTTTGTAATTTTAAAAGTACAAGAACATTGTGATGTTACCGACTTTACACACCATTACAGGTCAAGGATTTCTTTTTGCTGAGCGAATAGCGTATAATTAGAGATAAATAATAAAACAGTCAATTAGAAGTGGATACTAAGCAACATTGAAACTGCGTTTGAAAAATGCAGTTAAACCATAATTAGATAATTACAAATAATTTGTTTTAGTCATAAGCAGGGTTTTCTTACCCTATGTGTTCTACTAAAATGACAATTAATTCCCAATACAGCCTTAACTAGTTAATTATTTTTAAAATACAAATGAACAAGGTGCGGCTAATACTCAGCGGTTGAGCGTAATTGTACAATAATAATGTTCAAATTTCAAACGGAAATGATCATGCAGAGATCAAAGTTAACAGGGCTTTATCAGCATCCAGTTTTGCTAGATAAATATTAAGATGTGATATAAATAAATCTCTCTTAATGAAGTAATGTTCTAAGAACTACAAATGCTAAAAAATAACTAACTCGTAATCGGTAGTTCAGATGTCTATTATAAATGTAATAAGCTAAATTTAATTATTAATTATATCTTAAAGTTCACACACTAATATAAAAAAAAGAATTAAGTCCACTTAATGATCAAGAAATGTGTAAAATTTTTGTAATCTTAATTTGTGGCGAAAGTGTTGAGAAATGCTTAATACTCTAAACATGCATCAAAACACAAGAGCCTTAAGAGGAGTCTGCTCTTCTTGCGTAACTTTAAGACACATTTTTTTCAGAACCTAGAAAATATGTCGCCTTTATTACCTTCCAACCTATATATATATATATATATATATATATATATATATATATATATATATAAGGTTATGCAATCGACTTTTTTCACAAACGCTAAATCGACTTACTGCCTCATGTTACAATGTTTGACAAAGTTTTGCGAAGATCGGCTATGATGTGTGCGCGCGCGCGTGTGCGTGTGTGTTTGTGTGTGTGTGTGTGTGTGTGTGTGTGTGTGTGTGTGTGCGTGCGTGTGCGCGCGCGCGTGCGTGTGTGTGTGGATGCATGTTACTATCACGATAATTCCAGAACGACAACACGTACATGTTTAAGCTTTTTTCTATTTCTCCTGGAGTTGATTAAAGTTTGGTAGAAATTTAACGGGGAAGAGGAAGGGTTTTTGAGGGGCAGTTTTTTGTTTTTATCAAATATTTCTGAAATGGTTGTATATTTCAATGAAATAAAAATACCTTAAACATATCGATTAATTATTAATTTAGCGACAAAAAATTCCTATGGTAGAATTTCAGTGTGGACATATTTTTTAAAGAAAATTTTATTTTACATAATCTTTCTTTACAAAATTTCTTAATATAAAGCGAATTAAGTGTAAAAATTAAATAAACATGATTGAAGATGTATATTAACCTCTATCTGATATGAAGTTTTAGTCTGTTTGTCATAGACTGTTTTTTTTTGTTCTTACTATGTTGCCTATTTTACTTATTAAGAAGGAGGTTGCATAATTATCCTAAAATATCTGGCGTGGAACAATACACTTCCTTCCAACCTACAAAATGGAAATTAAATGTAATCAAACAGCTTTAATAACAATTTTTGAGGACAATTACGCAGCCTCTTTTGTAATAACTTCATTACGAAAGTAGGTAGCATTGTAAAAACAAAAACAATAGTCTATGTCAAACGTCATGTGAGGTAGAGGTTAATAGACATCTAGATGCTTCCAAAGCCCCCTCCCCCCCGCTTCTATAAAAATATTGATATCACAGCTTAAGCATTTTGAATCATATTTATTTAATTTTTACATTTATTTCGCTTTACATTAAAAAACTTTATGAAGAAAAATTATGTAAAATTAAATTTTCTTTAAAAAATATGTCTAGACATTTTCTTATAAAACTGATTATTATTCAGGTATTTTACAAATTTGGACTAACCTTAAATTCTACCTTAGGAATTTTTCGTCGCTAAATTATTTCAGAAATGTTTGATAAAAATCAAAAACAGATCCTAATAAATCACAATCGCCGCCGCTGAATTTCTCCCAAAATGTAATCAGCTCCAAACAAAATGAAAATCAGCAAAACACGTACATGTTTTCATTTTGGACTTATCGTGGATAATAGATCCACACACATAGACATCATGACCCATCATGGCGAAACTTAGTCAAACGTTGTAAAATGAGCTAATAGGGATAGGGAAAAAAAAGTCGAAAGGTGATTAAAATGATTTCATTTCCTTTAATTTCCATTTCGTAGGTTGGAAGGTCGTGATTTATTCAACACCTAATATTTTTTGTTACGCTTTAACCCTAGTTGGGGCAGTTTGATATTGTAAGGCAACCGGGCACATGGATCGTTGGGTTTCTGTGCATTATTGCCGGAGTTGTTGATTAGTTGATTGCGTACTAAGTTGGCTTGGTTTTTTACAATAAGACAAATATATAGAGAAAATTTATTTTAGAAATAACATGAGTACAAATAATTTTTACAGCTCTTAACAGATTTATTTGTATAACTATATGTTTTATTGTTTTCACATGCTACAGATTATTTTCGAGTGTTCATTACCCTCACTAGGTTCGCATGCAATACAGGTTTCTTTCTGCTTTCTGTCTGTACTTCTCGGGCACATAAAATAGAGTTTCATAAAAAACAAATGGCCAACGATTCTTTCTTCCTTTGGACATATACCTATGCGCCATTTGATCCATCGTGTCAACTCGGCACTTGGTGCTGTTATAATACATAATTTCATTATTATTGTTATTATTATTTTTTTTTTTAATAATTATAAGGCGTAGACAACTAAGGTCATTGGTCTCTACCATACTTATTAGATCCTATCGAACAAATCTGCAGTTTTTAACAACATTTTTAATATTCTCCGGCTGCTTGAGTAAGACTTCTGCCTCCCCCACCAAGTTATACAAAATCCTCAAATGCTGCAGTCCCGGACATATACGCAATAGGTGTTCAACAGATATTTGATCACCACAGCTCTGGCATGCCGGGGGAGGTTGACTGAGTAACAAGTGGACGTGCGTTAGTTGGGCGTGTCCTATTCTCATGCGCTGGATTTTAATCCGTTCCGTTCGAGATAGTTGAATAGGTGGTCTCCAGGGCTTCGTGTAACCAATCGCCTCATTCAAAGCTGTCACTAACGATGATGAAACGTGTCCCTGTGTAGCACATATGGCAGTACAGAAGGGCTTGCCATAAGGCATACATTTCGGCACCCATTGTTGTGCACATATTGGACATCTTCCATTCATGTGTTATGCCGTCAATGCATACAGCACATCCTACCCCCGACTCTGTTCGCGATCCATCCGTATAAATTACCATTGAGTTACGGTTTTCCGTCCATAATAGATCCAAACTGTTTCTTATAAATTACATCAGGCGTGCTTTCCTTTCTGAAAACCGTGAATTGGAGGCAAGTCTACCTCAGGGACCATCCAAGGAGAACCTCTCCGTGGCCTAACAATAACACTTTTGGAAGTTGGACGTCCAGCGTGTTCAACGATTCATAAGCTCTCACCCCGGCTGGTCTCGTAATCGAGGGCCTCTCGGTAAACCCACGATAACCTCCAAAGAAAACCCGATAACTCGGATGATCTGTTTGGGCACAAATTCTAGCGACGTATCTGCAGAGGATCCGGTCTCGTTGATGAGACAAGCAAAGAAAACCTGTCCCTGACAATATTTTTGAGATGAGACTGGTGCGAAAAGCACCGATGGAGCATCTCATGCCTGCGTGGTGGACGACGTCCAATCTAGTCAGAGCTGACTTGCGCGCGGAGTAATAGGCTACACATCCATATTCAGTAACTGATGCAACGGTAGCATGGTATCGGGATCTGTGCCCCCTTTGGTTCCAGCAAGAGCCTTAAAAATATTAAGAACGGATTTACATTTATCCACTACGTAGTCTAGTGTTCATTCCATATGAGTTGATCGTCAAAAATGAGACCTAAGAATTTGATCAACTTTAAGATAAGGATTGGCCAATCCTTAAACTGCAAAAGTGGGTCATGTGAGGTTTTCTTAGACGACAGAAGTGTATGCATTTGGTTTTATTTCGTGAAAATTGAAAACCCGAATTTTCGGCGTTTTGGATTATTTGATTTAGAACCGTTTGGAGACGTCTAGTTGTTTTGCCGATAGCTGTGTCTGAATAAAATATTGCCAGGTCATCAACGTAATGACATTTCTCTACCTCAGGCCCAATACCCGATGCGATATCATTTATGGCAATCGCAAATAGTGTGGCGCTCAAGGGTGAGCCTTGAGGAATGCCATTCTCAAATCCCTTGGGCGTCGAGTAGACGTTTCCGCATTTAACCCTAAATCTTCTCTCCTTCAGGTAGTCGACTAGAAAGAGAAGCAAATTTCCCCTGAATCCCCAGTCGTGCAACTTTTTTAAGACACGTACCACCACGTCATATCGTGCGCCTTTTCGAGGTCGAAAAACGAAGCCACCGTATGTTTCCTGTCCCTAAACTCACGCTGTACAGCGTACTCCAAGTATACCAGTTGGCCCTGAGTGGATCGGTTTCTACGAAATTCCGCCTGATGGTTTGCGAGATACCGATTATATTCCAGGTACCAAACAAGTCTGTTGTTGACCATCACAACAAGTAAGACTTATTGGTCTATAACTCGAGGGAATCGGTAGATCTTTACAGTTTTTGATGATGGGTACGATTATTGAATCTTTCCATTCCCTAGGGTAAGTGTTCTCAGACGAACAACGATTATACAAATCCAAAAGGGACAACTTGGAGGTGAACGGAAGGTGTTTAATGAATTCGTACGGAATTGTATCAGATCCAGGCGCCTTATAATTACAACACCGTAGAGCCTCGTCAAATTCGGCCATCGAAAAGGGTGCGTTATACTCTAGGTGGTCAGCGGTAGTGAAGTCGAGAGGAGTTTTCCGTTCCATCTTGTTCTCATGAAAAGATGGTTCGTAGTTTTGAGAACTGCTAATTGCTTCGTAGTGCTCAGCGATTAACTCCGGCATGTCGGTCGTGGTATCGTCTCGAGTTATAATTTGAGTGATTACCGTACTTCTTCTGCCATTCACTAAAAGCTTTATCCTCTTCCAGACTTCCGATGAAGATGTGCTGGGGCTAATCAAAGAGATATTTATTCTAGAAAGCTGTCGTGCATTGCAGAACTATTCGGCGAGCGTTGGCTCTGGTTCTCTTGAGAAGGCAATCATATTTTGTTCAGTGGCACATCGACGAAGTAAATTAAATGTCCCTTTCTTTACTTTGATGCCATCCTTAACTTCGGGGCACCACCAGGGCACATTAACCACCATCGCGTACCAACTCCCTTAGGAACAGCATTTCGGGTGGCGTGTAGAATAACGTCGGTAAAGGCTTCTACCCCGTCGGATAGACTAAGATCGGGGTTGATATTTGCGGATACATTTTCCCCGACGACGGTCCAGTCCGCTTTATCAATGCGCCATCTAGGCATAGACACAATCGGCTGTCTCGCAATTTTTGTATCTATGCAGATCGGAAAGTGATCGCTATTATGTAGGTCGTCCATAATTCTCCATGTGAAGCGCGGTGCCAGAATCGGAAAAGCAAAGGCTAAATATATCGCGTGGAAATGACGTGAGCGAGAATTGAAGTACGTGGGAGCTCCAACATTCAGCAAAAGAATGTTGTCGCGATCTATAAAGCTTTCGAGTCGACGGCCCCTGGTTTCCCTAGATTGAGAGATTGAGAGGACTGTGATCATTAAAGTCTCCTACAATTAGAAACTAGGTTGGGACCTGATCCACAAGATCAATCAATCATCTCTAGGCAGGTAGACATTGTATAGACTCAAGACAATGGGGTATGAGATTTCCACAGACAATGCTTGAAGGCGCGTGTTAAGACCGGTCGGAGCAAAGCATACATCACTCCTCGTCAATATAACGACACCGCCACTAGCTCTAACGTTCAACACGCCATCTCGCCATTCAATTGAATATCCCCTTAGTGCATATGGTTGTCCTTGTTGGAGGTGTGTTTCCTGGATGCACAGACACATTGGTTCATGCTGTGTTAGTATCATTTTGATGTCACAGTACCGCATTATTATACCCCTACAGTTCTGTTGTATAATCCTATTTGTATCCATTGGAGAATTGGATAGATGGATTTAATAAATAACATAAATAAATAACAATGAAGTGTGTATATAAGGACATCACAAATACTAACTAACATGTAAAATAAATAATAGACCAACGAATAGATTATGTAAATCTCACAGATAAATATCACAGCTATTTTCTCGATGTGACTTTTGGTCACCCCTTTTTCTTTTTATCTCCTCTAGCTGCTATTAAAGAGTCCTCACCAACGGAGTTTATACTAGATTCCGTGAATGAGGCCCTATTAATAATACTTTTCCTTTTAGTACCACGTGTTTCTTCATCCATTGCGCCTTCTGGTGGTTTTGGAAACAGGGTAGGTGTTTTTGGGCAACTAAACTCTCCTCTAAGATTGCACATCTCTTCTCTAATCATTTTATGAATTTCAGGCATAATCTCTCGGAGTGATGTGTTTTCCAGTTGGACGGCCACAGGATTAAGTTTAAAGACTTCCTCTCTAATCATATTCCTGATATCAGGAAGTATATCACGGAGCGAAACATCCCCGGCTGTAGCATTTACAGGGGTAAGTTTAGATATTTTTTCTTGAATAATTTTTGTCATTTCAGATATAGACTCAGCTCTCAAAATGCTTTCAGTGAGTAACGCCGCAGTCGCGGCATGACTAGCTTGGCTTGTAACTGCTGATCTTTCCAGTTGCTTGGCTTGTAAGTATGAAACTATTATTATTATTATTATTATTATTATTATTATTATTATTATTATTATTATTATTATTATTTTTTTGTGTAGGAGGTGGGAAAACCTTCAAAAGGCACAAGTCTCCTAAGAGTCAAGTAGTGTGGGATTTTTACTCACTAAAAACCCACCTCCTAGAGCATCGACTGCAAAGGTCATTAGCTCTTCTATTTGCTGTTTATGTATTAATAGAAATTGTGTATACATTTATACAATTAGCTACAATTTGTTATAAAGTGCTATATCTTTGAGATATTGTAGGGTACTAATCATTTTTCCTTTTTGTAGATTTAAAGATATATCCCTTGCTAAACCATAGAGGTTCCGTTGTAATTGATATTGTGGACATTCACAGAGAACGTGTACTACTGAGAGATTAACATTGCACATTTCACATATTGGTGCGGGTTCTCCAGTTAATAAATGTTGATGGGTTAGAGACGTATGACCTGTTCGTAGACGATGAGCCCGTACTGAACATTGCCTGGGTAATTCCATCTGAACGTATTGTTGTGTCACAGATGGTTGAATTTTTACAAGTTGCGTGTTGGTGTTAGTCCATTGAAGTTGCCATTGTTCTAAGAGTTTGTCTTTTATACTTTTGCGGAAGTTAAATCTTGTCATCACAGTTGCAGGCTCTACCGAAGCTTCTCTTGTGTCTATAACTGGATAATCGATCAAAATCGTCGGAATCGATTCATGGATGTCATTAATAAACTCGAGAAAACGAAAACCTAATGGTTTATTATTATTATTATTATTATTATTATTATTATTTTTTTTTTTTTATTCCATATCTTTGTCCATAAAGAGGCGGCGTCTACGGCATTGGTAATTGGCACGCTTCTAATGGTTGTGTAAAATGTTTTTCCAGGTTACTTCCCTGATGATCTTTCTCTCTGCAAGTATTAGCTATATTTCTGTGTATAAACCTATTTCTTTGATATAGTTAAGGGCATTAGGGAACTCTTTGCTGTTCGATAGCGTGTGCATTCCAGTTATATTATGTTTTGTTCTATAGTATTGCAGCATTGTGCATTCCTCCATAATGTGCTGTACAGTCAATTTATCTCCGCATTGGGTACATTTCATCTGCCTTTGTTTGAGTAGAATGTAGCTATGTGTGATTCTGGTATGTCCTATCCGTAAGCGAGTTATCACGACTTGATCTTTTCGTTTTAATGTGTTGGTGGTAAGATGCTTAGTTGTATTTGTTTGCACTAATTTCAGTTGTGTCTTTGCCGTAGACCACTGGTTTTCCTATTTTTGTTTCATTGTATACTTAATTAAGTTTAATGTATCTGGTATTGTAACGTTCCTTATCCGTCTTGTCGTTCTTGACATACTAGCGTGTTTTGCTGCTGTTGTTGCTCTTATTAGTTCTTCGTGTTTACTGTCTTTGGCTATACATATTATGTCTACCCTTTTTCCCAATCGATTTAGCTCATTCCACGTTTCTATCACTTTTCTTGTTAAGGGATTTTCAGAGAATATGTCGTAAAGTGGTTTTATTGTTTGTAGGCTGCATATAATTGTAGTAACTTGTGGTGCTTTGGTTTTACATATTTCTAGTGCCTTCAACATTGCGGTGTGTTCTATGCTTTCGAGAGTACAACAATTTTCAAATCTCCACGCTGCTATTGCATCATTATGTATTACTGCACATCCCTTCTTTTTCTTGGTATTCCACGTTACAACATACAGGAGGTTTGTGTTCCCCTCGCTCCTTATGTGTTCAATTGATCGTTTCTGAATTTTGGGTGGTATCAGTTCCCATTGCATTTTATCACCTCTTGATTCCCAGATGTTAAGGTCAAGAAGGTTTTCCGATTTAAGGCTTTTGTGGATATGCACGATTGCTGGTGTAGTTCGTGTTTGTTGCCAATCATACCTAATATGTAATATGGGGTTCCTGATAAGTTCCGCAAGGAAATGATTTTGCTTAGCGTGTCGCTTTACTCCAAGATTAAGTTTTTGTTGTACAAATTTTAGTTGTAGAGGTAAGGAGTTGTTCTCTACGTTGAGGCTATCCACTGGTGATGTGCGAAATGCGCCGGTTGCTATAAGCATTGCTTTATTCCATATCGATTGAATTTTTTTTATATGGGACTTCGAAGCGGAACTGTACACTTCTGAACCACACATTATCTTGCTTAATATAAAGGCATTGACAATTCTGGACAACGTTTCCTTGTCGGCACCCCATGTGTAGTTTCCAAGCACTCTGATCCTGTTGGTCGTAATTTTACATTTTGTGATTATGGTGTTTATATGCTTTACCCAAGTTAGCTTGTTATCTAACGTTACGCCTAGGAATGTTATATACTGGACACTTGGTATTTGGACTGCTTTCAAATTTAGTAGTGGCACGTCGTGTGGATGTCGGAGGCGACAAAAATGGATACTTTTCGTTTTAATAGTAGAAAAGGCGAACCCTCGTAATTTAGCTTCTTCCGATATATTGTTTATATCCTGTTGAAGAGTATCAGTGATTTCTTGTAGGTCTCTTCCTGTTCTAATTATGCAGAGATCGTCGACGTAAAGTAGGGCTTTAGTGTTTTCCGTAATATTGTCCGCTATGTTATTCATGGCGATAGCAAAAAGTGTAACACTCAGTATGGATCTTTGGGGAATACCGTTCTGTTGAGAGACCACCTTGGACTTCGTTCTTCCTACCTTCACTTGAATGAGACGATTTTTAAGGAAGCTATCTATAAAATTAGGTAAGTTTCCCTTGTAGTTCCAATCATACAATTTTTTGAAGATCCCATATCTCCATACCGTGTCGTAAGCCTTCTGAATATCAAAAAAGACTGCAGTGGCATGTTGGACATTCGTGAAAGCCTCGTTAATAATATAGTCCAAATACAGCAGTTGGTCTGATGTTGAGTAGCCTTTCCTGAAGCCTGCTTGATATTTGCTTAGTTTTCTTTCTTTTTCTAAATAGGTTACTAATCGAAAGTTTACCATGGACTCCAAGAGCTTTGATAGGCACGATGTCAAAGAGATTGGTCTATAGTTTTCAGGTTTGTTGATATCTTTGCCTTCTTTAGGTATTGGTATTATTGTTGCTAATTTCCATGCCGCTGGGTATATACCCGTATTCCATATTTTGTTGTATAGCTCTAGTAGTAGCATTCTGATATGAATAGGTAAGTGTTGGATCATACTAAAAGTGATTCTGTCGTACCCGGGGGTTGTGTCTTTTGTTTTTTTCAGTGCGTTTTCCATTTCATTTATTGTGAAAGGTATGTTGTATACTTCTGTCCCTTCGCTTTCAAAGTTTATTGTTATGCGTTCTTCGGTTCGTTTTGTGTTCAAAAATGTTTGTGAGTATTGGCTATCGGCAGACACGCTGTGGAAGTATTCTACTAGGCAGTTTGTTACTATAAGCGGATCTGATGATATGTGTCCCTCTACAATTAAGGTTGGTTGGTTTGGTGGATTGCTAGTCCCTACTATACTTTTTATCTTTCTCCACATTTCCTCTTGTTGGCTTGAATTTGTTAGTGTGGAAGTATACTCTTTCCACGATATTTTTTGAGCTTTCTTTTATTATTATTATTATTATTATTATTATTACTATTATTATTATTATTTCCTCCCATAGGACCACCTTGTCGTGGTGGAAGGGCTCATCCTTATTTTTGGCGACTTGGCTTTGTTTCTTGGTTAACGATTTTTGGACAGAGTAAATTGCGTTACCAAATCAGTAACTCAAGGTGTTGGCACCGTGCTGAGGAGTGCATGGCTGCACTTGAGACAGTCGATAACGGTGCGCTCCGGATACCTGGAAACTTAACGTGGTACTCGACACTGCTATCGCGGACTTCTTTTTCGGACCACACTCGTGGGAATTTTATGTATTCTCCTTCAAAACTTCTTGGAGAGCTGCATATTCAGGCCTGTCTGGTTCGACAGTGACCGAACCTGAGGGAAAAACCTCATCAAAAAACCAAGATATGAATCAGGAAAAGTTGGCTAGCCCGTGGTTCCTGATCATTAAAAGAATTGATGGAGATTTTGACAGAATAAGCCCATTTATTTTAAACAAACTGCTTTTCGGAGTAATTGGAGAATTAAGGTCCGTTCGTAAGATCAAAGAGGGATTGCTTATAGAAACGAGAACACATCCTCAATCTTCTATTAGATTTACGAGACTTGGCGATTTTGATATTGAAGTTTTTCCACACCGAACGATAAATATATCGCGTGGTGTTATATTTTGTAGAGATCTTCTTAATTGTGATGTAGATGAGATATAGACCGCACTTTTACATCAGGGAGTATAGGAACGCATCAACTCTAAGGTAGATAGCAGGATGGTGGACACAGCAAATCACGTCTTGACCTTGAACACGGCTAAATTACCTGAATTTGGCAAAGTAGCCTTCTATAAGTTGAAAGTCAGGTTATATGTCCCAGCACCCCTTTGGTGCTTTAGGTTTGGAGATACCTCTGAAATGTAGTTCCCCACAGGTATGTAGCTGTGGAAAACCATATAACGAAGGTAAATCATGTGAGGAACCGGTACTTTGTGTGAATGGTCAGGGAAATCACAGTGCTAGATCTAGGGATTGTCCTAAATATAAAGAAGAAGCTGCAATACAGGAGCTGAAGGTAAAAGAAAATATATAAAATATTATAAATATATAATGTTGTAAGAACATCAATTTCCAACATGTCTTATGCTTCGGTAGCCTCCCAGCCTGGTCTACGTTATCTACGTGAGATGGGTTAAGGAAATCACTCCGTTACTGGAAGGGTCACCTCAACGCCCTACCATAACGAGAGTATCTTAAGTATAACTGTGTCTGAATCTGAAAAGAGGAAGCGAAGGACATCGGTTGATACTAACATTGACCAGAGGCAGTCTGTCTCGCCAGACCCTATTAAAATAGTTAGAAAACAAGGCAGAGGATGGGAGAAAGACCGGGCGCGGAAATGTAAACCGTGATAATATTTTCATACATCTGCTCAATGGATAATTCTCCAGTGGAATATTCATGGTTGTGTTTATAATTACTGCTCGTTCAAGTTACTGCTAGTAGAACTAAAGTATTTGTGTGTAGCACTACAGGAAACACATTTTCTTCCCTGGACAACGTTATTCTCTTAGAAGCTATAGGATATGTAGGAATGATGATGTACCGCTGATCATAAGAAGAGGAGGTGTAGCTGTTCTTCTGAGAGATGACCTGACATCTGAACTTATTAGTATTAATTCAAATCTACAAGTTGTGGTTGCACGGTTATCTGCTCCAATTACTTTAACTGTTTATAGCATTTACCTACCAGATGGCAACTGGCAAACTCAGGAGCTACAAGATGTAATCAGACAGCTCCCAACTCCGTTTCTCCTCCTCGGAGATTTCAATGCACACAAGGAACTTTGGGGTTCAGATTCCAAAGATCAACAAGGACGTATGGTTGAATACATTCTACATTCACCAGACCTAGTGTTACTGAATGATAGATCACCGACTTACTTTAACGCACGATCAAATTATTTTTTGCGAATGGATCTAAGCATAGCATCTTCCCGTATATCCCATAGGCTTCAGTGCAAGCTTTGGGCGATCTTTATGGTAGTGATCACTTTCCTACAGAAACTCATATTGCAGTGCAAACATTCCCACAGCGGTGGCTTGTTAAAAAAGCTGACTGTGCCGCTTTTATAAATTCTCTGCGAGTAGTAATACACAGTTATTCCCATGACCAAGATGTAGAAAATATTATAAATTCAATTTTAGCATCTGCTGAAATGTCTATACCTGAATCTGGAGGAACACATTACCAGAAGAGAGTTCCCTGGTGGAATGCTGAAGTGAAAAATACTATAAAGGTCAAACAAGCTGCATTCAATCACTTCAAACGACATCCCGATAACGAGAACCTTGTATTGTTAAAAAAAGCCCGTGCAAGAGCCCGTCGTATAACGCTTGAGAGTAAGAGAACCTCTTGGTCAAACTACGTATCTGGAATCTCATCAGATACAACATCCCAGGAATGTTGGGATAGTGTTAGGCGTGTCTCAGGAAGAGGATATAATCCTCCTGTAATCACCTGTAAACCTCAGATTATTGCTGATGTAATTGCAGACCAATTTGAAGGTTCAAGTAGTTCGTCAAACTATGACGCAGGTTTTCTCAGCATCAAGAATACAAAGGAACAGGTCGTACATTTTGACACGGATGAAACTCTGCCTTATAACGTTCCTTTCAACCTGGCTGAATTAGATTCGGCACTATCATATTTAAAATCGTCTGATCTTGGCCCTGACTTTATGATTAATATTACGCTGTGTAATCTGACTTCTGATTTTAAACTCTACCTACTCTCAGTATTTAAAGAATTTGGCATGAAGGGACACCCTTATGCATGGAAGGAGGCTATTGTCATTCCGATTCTAAAGATTAGCACAAATCCTTTGATATCGTCTAGTTATAGACCTATAAGTTTGATTTCAACTCTGGGTAAACTTCTGGAGAGAATGGTTAATAACAGACTTGTATGGCTGCTGGAAGCCGGTGGGCTCCTTTTAAATAGTCAGTCGGGTTTCCGTGAATTCCGTTCAACCACCGATCAGATCGTTTACTTAGAACATGCCATCCAAACAACCTTTAGAAAACGGGAACATTTAGTTGCAGTCTTTTTTGACTTTAACAAAGCATATGACATGACTTGGCGCTACCATATACTACATAAAATGCATAAGTAGGGTTTTAGAGGCAATCTGCCTCTTCTGATCGCATCTTGTGAAAAGACGCAGTGTATGCATTCCTGTAGATTATGTCGGCCCCACCTTGGACCAATGATACACCTTAAAGAGGACTTCATCCAAGCTAAGGATAAGATCAGATTTCTTCGACTCATTTTAGACCCAAAGCTTACTTGGACGGCACACGTGGAAGAGCTCAAAATTACTTGTGTTAAGTGTAGATGAATGTCATTAGAGTCCTAGCTGGCACCAAGTGGGGTGCCGAACCTCGTATGCTCCTGCAGATATATCTAAAATCGAATATGGATCTGTTGTGTACTCTTCTGCATCCAACAGTATTTTCAAAATGCTTGACCCGGTTCATCACTTGGATATTAGAATATATCTAGGAGCTCTACAAGGCACATTCTCTGCAAGTTTCTGTGTTGAATCCGGACTAGCCCCTCTTTACATTAGAAGAAAGACAGTAATTTTGTCTTATTTATGTCGATTGAGTGCACAGTATAACCATAGGAATTTTAATATAACTTTTAAATCCAATATAACGTCACAGGCCCTACATAATCCGTTAAGTATCAGAGCGCGAGACCATCAGATTCCACCTGTATTATCCTGGGATTCATTGAAGTACCTCCATGGAACGTCCCTTGACAAGAAGTTATACTGGACCTTACTCAGGAAGACAAGCATGCCACGCCACTGTCCTTATTCCATAGGTGTGTTCTCTCAATTCTTGATAGGTACACGGGAGCGAAAATTCTATACACCGATGGTTGTAAAACTAATCGCTGAGTTGGAGCTGCAGTTGTTGTAGATGATACTGCTCATTCTTGGTCGTTGTCACCAGACGCTTCAGTGTACACTGCGGAACAGTACGCTTTGTGGCAGGCACTGCGTATGTGTTCTTTTGCATCACGTCCTAGCCACTTCATTATTGCTTCAGATTCACTCAGTGTTCTTAACATCTCTCGCTAATCCCTACAGTACTGATCCTTTCCTTCAGGTGATTTTATCACTCTTGCTGTCTCTAACAGGACAGGGCATAATTGTAGGATTTATTTGGGTTCCGAGTCATACTGGCCTTGCGGCGGGGCAGGATGATGTGGAGACGTATGACATAAAGCACACTGATGTCAGAACTTTTGCATACAACAAGATCATGGAAATCTGGCAAGAGGAATGGGATTAACTCGGTAACCACCTACACAACAATAAGATCTCAGTTAAGAAGTTTAACCTGGCTGAAAATTTCGCTAGGCAGGAACATGTCAAAATTCGACGTCTCAGGCTCAGATATACATTTTTGATCTATGGCCACAGATTAACACGTGAAACCCCATCAATGTGCAACAACTGCCATACACAACTTTCTGTTCCAACACGTTCTTGTTGATTGCCCAATTTTCAGGCCAGCTAGACAGTTGTATGACATTAATGACAACCTTAGTAATCTATTATCTCAACCAGACAGATTAAGGAATGTAATCCGATTCCTCAGGATCTGTGACATACACTACAAAATTTAAAATTGACATTTTAGATATGCACTAATTTATTTTGTAAAGTTCTCTTGGTTTGGTTCTTACTGTTATTTATTTATTTGTTTGTTTTTTGAGGTATTCTAATAATTTTATTTTAGAGTAGTTTTCTATATGTGATCGGGCTAATGACCTCTGTAGCCGATGCCCATAAATTAACAGAAAAAAAATTATTATTCTTATTATTATACCATTCTACGTTGTGGTATATTGTCAACATCTTGGCTGTACTTTGCACCGAGCTAGGCTTTTGAATTATTTCAAAAGACGTAGTTATTTCGACGAAGAGCCTGACGCGAAGATCTACCTCGACTCGTACCAGCCCCTCTAAACGTTGCCGGCAGTTAAGGCTCCGAATACGATTTACCCAGTCCTTAATTACACTCCATCAACGTCTGGCAGTAACCCTAATCCTTAAGTGCACCGTCTCGTAACCACCCATTACTTAATTATCACCACTACCTGAATATCATTATAAGTAAAGACGATATTCCGTTCCCCCTGTATATATCCTGCGATACCAGTCCAGCGCCTCCCACCATCATCCAAGTACACCTAACTTCTTTATACTTCATGCAGACACATAATTAATATCAAACTAATCAAATATACCGGTTCAGAAGCACCCAATTTCAAAATCACATAGTCCTTATCACAACCACAACTTCCTACCGAATTACAATAATAGCAAGTTCACTCACCTGTTGTAACCTCCAAAGCACATCACCGATATATGACACATCGTATTAATTAACCATTTTTTAAAAGAATTTATTATAGGGGTAAAAACATTTAGGTAATTAGTAAATCTACAGTTCCACTCAGAGAGGGCGAGACGAACGCAACAAATTAATCGCCAGTGTCGTCCCTAGCCACGATGGAATCAGGGCAACCAGAATTATTTATAATTTTGTTATCTATCCAGGATATTTTAAGTTTATTTCATTTATTACATAGGCTTTTACTTATTTTATACTACTTTGAATAATAAAAACGTTTATAACCAGTCTGGTTCATAATAATTAATTACTCACAAAATGGTGACGTCGTTTAACCCCGATCCTGAGGGTCTCAGAACCAAGGGCAACCAGAAATTTTCTCTGTAGACCGGTACCTCTACAGTGTGAAACCGATAAAAAGAATATGTAGGGCATTAATTCAATTTGTGATGATCCTGGTTGGCATATATGATAATAGACAATCAAATTTTAGTGATGAATCTTTGATTGATAAAATAGAGGGAGATGGACTAGGCCATGCCAATTTAATAGAAATGGGTCAAAATTGCTTGCATATTTTGTGAAGATATTTTGTAATATTAGGCTTATTTTTAGTCACCAGACCGTCCTTGTACGAAAAAACAGTTTTGTTAAGCGCTTTTCCAAATATTACGCAACTGTTTTAATGTACCATCACGCTAAAAAAATACTGATACAGCTTGTTACTGTAGACACTTCCAAAATTCAAATTTTGATGTCGACACATTTTTTGTGACAAATTTGATAGATTAAAATTTTATGACACTGTCACTTTGATATTTCATGGCCATAGCCTGCTGACGCATTTGATTATGTGCCGTCAAACCAAATGCACACAGCCAAAATTTTGCTGTTGCGCAATGGTACCGTAAAATGGCGTTATTAGTGATATTTGATATATAATTAAAATCTTTGACCTTTTAAAGATCTATTTTTAAGAAAAAAATTAATTAAATGAACAATTACATACGCCTGTAATATTTACTGCGTTTGCTACCGATCTTTGTATTGAGTAAATGTCTATGAATGTAAATGGAATATTTCTACACAAAGAGTGAAGGTTAACTAATATGTAAAATTTTGAGGAAATTTTAATCGCTCACTCGTAAAACCAACTTATAAAGTTTAATTGGGGTTTCAGTATAATATAGACCAAGCTTTGGTAATGTTAAATGACATTCTGAGATGGATTTTTATGCAGGAGGTCATACCAACAGAAACTACTAAGTGCGTAGTTTTAAATTTGCGGGTGAACATCAAGTCGAAATTATAAAAGGAGGATAAAGAATGGGGATTGGAAACGTAGTACTTAGACGTGCGTCAAACTGCACATGTGAACATAATGTCGACATAAAAATCGTTCTGGCCCCAAGGCGAACTAAATTAAATTTTATGAGGTAGCTTTTCGAGTTATGTAAATATGATCTGCAGTTTATTAATAGTAAATTGACGGCAAAATTGTTTTAGTAAGATAGTGTCTGAGACAGTTCTAAATAAAAGCAACCGTGACTGTAAAACAAATTTAAGTGTAAGTGAAAGAAATAACGTGCTTCTAAGGTTCATTACATCGTATGTAGTGCAAATCTTCGACGAGATACGTTCCATCCTGTGTAATTACGTTATTGGGAGTCGGTGGCAGTGGGAGATCAGTAATCGCCTTCACGCTTATACTGGACAATCATCTATTTCTACAACGCGGACTCTTTAAAGTGCCGTTTTGTGCTCAAAGTAAAGCAGTACAGTGGCACATATTGGATTAAAGCGATAGGGCGTCAGATCTTTAACTGTAATTGTTTGATGTAGTTGAATATCAAGCTCATTTATTTTTCTGTTTGTTTAATCAAACATGTCTTTATTTTATTAGGGAGATTGATACTCTACGTTATGTATTGTATGTTGTCCATGATCTAGAATTATGATATGGGTAGATATTAAGAAATCACGATTGGTGGCAAAAGTGTAAATCATTTTTCAACGCATTTTTTATTTAATATATGTACTAAGTGTGGTTAGCGACTATTCTTTATTGCAACAGTTACCTAGTTAAGGTAATTATTTCTAAGTAGTGAATCTAATGGTAGTTGAAAAATATTCAGCTATATTATTTGCTGTTTTTATTTACAAACGTAATGGTAAATAAAGGGGTGAAGTTTATAAATTAATTTACGCATCTTTAGATTTTGGAATAACTCGAAGAACCATGCAGACCAGTTGTTAGCTACATTTATTTTCATTGATGTTTCACAATTTATTGATCTTAAAGATAAAAGCATAATGTAATTCAATTATTTATTAATCAATTTATAAAATTTAAAGGTTATATGTGTTCAGTAAATTAAATTGAATTTTCAATTAACAGAAATCTATGCACATAATAAACATTAAAGCGTATATTATTTTTGACAGTTATACAAAAGGGATTATTAAATTATTTAATGTTTTAAAACAATTTCTAGGTATTATGTCACTGACTATCACGATTATTAACCATATTTTGGGTAACTGAAGGCGAAATTTGTTTCATGCTCAAATATTATTGATTTATATGTACAGGATTATCTCATAAAGAATCAGTTTATAAGTGTTTATTGATAAAAATATTAAGTAACGCTGATATTAAGGTTTATGAACTTTTACGTTTATTCAAATCTAATTGCCAATTGTTTGTTTATCATTTCGAATTTAATTAAATTGAATATGCATATTCATACAAATTTGAAAGTAGTGTTGTGATTTAAGTAAATATGTTAGGAAGTCATAAAGGAAGTGAAAGTGTTTGTACTTTATCAAATGTTATCTGATGCAAACATTCGCTATAGTTGGTAAAATGATTAAATGTGAATATCGGATTAGCACTTATATTCATACAGATCATGCGGTTATATATCTTTCTCGTTCTTATACAAACCATTTATGTTAGATGGTATAGGGCATCTAGTTTTCCTAACCGCGGGCAGTGAACTAAGAAGCACATTCCACGTGATAAGCGTTTTTCTGCGTGCACCAAAAAGAAATACCAATAGTTTTAGTCAAGTTTAACACGATACGGAAAACATCCACCTAAAAGCGTAATGGAGTGACTCTCTAAATGCTTTACTTGTAATATTTTTATGGACGTACAAAAATGAATTACGCACAGCATTGAGAGGAACGCATTTTCGTAATGTATTTTCAATCATACATTAGATAAAGGTCTTTCTATAATAATCACATTTATAAGTGTATATAAATAAATTGGATGTAGTAACTTCTAATTGTTTTCTAATTACCTTGTTGACAATAATACGCCTGCAATTAGGTAAAATATTTTTGCATTATAAACTGTTTTCTGTAACCGTCTACAAGAAGTTTCATATAAATAATCTGTTCTTATACGTAATCTATTAAAATGCAATTTTGATTAATAAAAACGTTCATAAGCGTCAGAAAGACGCAATTATGTTAATCACATACTTATAATCATATTTATAAATGTGTTTTACAAGTAGCACTTTTCTTTCAATGATGTGCGTAATTCATTTTTGTATGTATGTAACAATACTATAAGTAAAATATTTAGAGTCGCAGCATTACGTTTTAAGGTGAATGTTTTTCGTGCCGCGTTAAACTTGACTTAACTATTGGCATCTCTTTTTGGTGCACGCAGCACAATTCAAAACACTTATAACGTAGAGCGTGGTTCTTAGTTCACCACCCGCGGTTAGGAAAACTAGATGCCCGCTTACCTTCCAGCATAAATGCTTTGTATAAGAACGAGAAAGGTATATAACCGCACGAGTTGTATGAATATAAGCGCTAAGCCGATATTCAGATTTACTCATTTTACCAACTTTAGCATTTATGTTTATGAAAAAATTGAATATATTAACCCTAAAATGACATCCGTGTTACTGAAGCAATTTTAAGGTTACCATATCTATCTGCGTATTTAAAAATGGTTTTAGATGGTAGATATACAAAGCTTCCTTTATACTAAGATAATTGGCATTTTCAGCTCTATCCAATATCGTGTGGTCATTGCTGGTAATTTCATGATCTTGCTCAAAACGATGTTGAAACACATTTCCAAGACGAGGAGTTAAACCTAAATGTTCACAGCGTCGAACAGCAAAATGCCTACGGGTTTTCCCGAGGTACATAGTACTGCAGCTGCTACATTTAAACTTATAAATTATATTCGACGAAATGTCATTCGGGAGTACATCCTTAACTCGAAAATGAGAACCAAGACTGCTCAATGTTGAAAAATGCAAAATGTAATTTAACTGTTGGAAAAAGTTTTTTAAGAAATCTTCTAATAACACTGCGGAGGACCAACAAACTTCTTTTCTAAACATTTTTTTATGCAGTTATTGATAAAATTTAAGTTATATCCATTACTAACAAAAATATTCTTTAATTTTTCAAATTCTAGATGTAGTAAATTGTAAGAAGAACAAAGCATATATGTTCGATATAGTAGAATGTTAATCAATTCTGTTTTGTATTTATTTGGAAGGAAACTGTCAACATTAGTACACAGGGTGTGGCGCGAAGAGCTTTGATTAAAAGAAATGGCGGATACAGTTATGTTAAAAATCTGAAATTACGAAGCTGTATGTTTTGGATAACGCTGAGTTCAAATATAATATTGTCCTGAATGTGGCACTTCCGGTTATACCGGAAGTAGACGTCAACTTTGTTATTTTAAATGGAACCTAATATTTTTTATTTTATTTTCGAATTCTA
>JARFJB010002096.1:0-65000 GCA_036346205.1 Vesta saturnalis
ATGCAAATGGTAAACATCAGTACGAAATGTAATTTTATTATAAAGATAGGGAGGAGATTACTAATAATTTTGTGAAAAAGATAAAGTGACCTTAACTTGCCCTGGTTCTTCATATTCAACCATCCTAGTTCTATCAGCTTATGGGAAATGGGTTGCCTTCTCCGTATGCCAAGCATCAACCGCAAACATGAATTCTGCAATAATACTTGTATTTTATTACTTTCAACTGCTTTAAGGCTAGAGTTATATAAGGCATCACAGTAATTCATCTTTGCTAATACCAATGTTTGGCATAACAGGGTTTTGTTTTTAAATTCAAAACGGTGCGATTGGTGTAAATCATTTTAAGAGCTGCATAACTATTTCGAATGCACTGCAGAACATGCCGGGTATATCGTAATTTAGAGTCAAAGGTAATTCCAAGGTTCTTAACATTGTTGCTAGGAGGTATTCTTTGGTTCCCAATTAGAATATTTAAGTTTCTGTTACTGATTTCGTTAAAGTTTATATACAAAGCTACAGACTTTTGAGGATTTATATTCAAACAATGATCAGTTGATATCTTATTAATATTTTCGAGATCTTTATTAATAAGATCAATAGCAGACTGTATCTTGCTAGGGTGAAATGAGTAGTACAACTGGATATCATCAGCATATAAGTGGTACGATAGATTTTTTAAAACCTCAGGAAACCTAGAAGTATATAATATAAAACAAAGGTCCTGAAACCGAACCTTGTGGTATTAACATTTATAAATTGTGACACCATTTGATTACATCTTACTGCTTGCTGTCTGTTTGTCAGACAGTTCTTTATTAATTGGATAGCTGACGGATAAAATCCTATATAGTGAGGTAAAGCAAACAAAATGGAATGATTCAAAGCCTCAAATGCCTTGGAGTAATCTAATAATACTAATACAGTACACATGCTTTTATGCCAAGCTCTACAAATGTCGTCGTTTACATTTAAAAGCGCAGTACAACAGCTATATCCGCGTCTGAATGTTCAGGTATTTGGAATTCTAGAACCTTTTCTAATACTTTAGATAGTGCTGGAAGTATAAAAATCGGACGCATATCATCATACCCTTTTACGCCTGCTTTTTTGGTAAAGGCGTAAGTAAAGACTTCTTCCAAATGTCAGGAAATACTGAATTGATGATACAAAAATTAATTACGTGAGTAAATACAGTTGAGAGTCGCGGTAAACTTAATTTAATTATATCTGAGCTTATTCAATCAAAACCGACTGCTTTCGACTTAAATGTCCGAGATTAATTTAAGTACAACACTTTCTTCTGTAGATTTAAACCGTAACCCTGCTTTAGGTGCGTCTACTCCATGTACGTCATTAGGCGCGTCTGTTACAATTGTAGTCCATTTTGTTTATTTCTAGGAGTTGTTATATTTGCATAACTTATAGTAAGGACTTTAAGTATAATCAGTTTCATAACAAACGAAGATTAATATCTGACACATTTTGTCAAAATAACCATACTTTTACCGAAATAATTAATGGCATCTTAACCCGCATTTTCGAACTTATTTTGGAGTGCTAGTGAAAAAATGTTAAAAAATGTATTCATTATCTTTCTTTCAGAAGGGGCCAATACAAATGAATTTGTGACAGATTACAAAAATAAAAATTAATTCTAAGAAAAAATAGGGGCTACTTTGGACTAAACTAATTGCTGCACGCATTCAGTGCAAATTTCTTTTAAATGGTCTTTGCATGCATACCGCTGACATTTTTGACACAATTTTCGTGTAGATCTATCACGATTTCTTCCACAAAATGTACAGCGTCGAACAACGTTTGGTTTGGCTGGGACGATGGCTGCAGCACTTTCTTGAATACCCAATAAAGCATGTGCGCGCCGTCGAAATTCCGTCAAAATAGTTGATCCGAATTCTGTTTAGGGCTTGATTCGCTCACATGCAAATTTTTCTATAAAATCTGACCTTTTCGTTACTTTGGAAGGATTATTTGCACTATAAATACACATGGCATTCACTGCAGTAATATTTAATAGATCATAAAAAATGACCATTGGCCATCGACGTGTATTTCTAGCGGTATCATACTTCTGGCATAATTGATCCAAACGGTCTACGCCGATTTTTGTTTTGTTGTATGATGTAGTTATTTCAGGTTTTTGGCATCTCCTCTCTCATCATCTATAGCATCGTCGTGGTACACACTTGATATAAGGATCACTGAGTTGTTTTTTTGGGACAGTAAGAAACAAGTGTGCAGTCTTCCTGAAACCCGAACATAGAAGAATTAACCGTTTTAACCTTATTTGGTAAAAATTCTCGGGGTAGCTCTGCTTTATTTTTCGAACAGTACCAATATAGGTAAGTTTCTTTTCTTTCAGTAACTTCTTAACCAGGAGGACACTGGTAAACCAATTGTCATCAGTAATGTTGCGGTTAGTACCAGCCACGGGCTCCACCAGTCTAAGGACAACTTGTTCTCCGGAGTTATTGTGTCTGTATGGTCCTTCAGGTTGTGTACCGACATATACTTCAAGATTGAAGGTATAACAATTTTCACACCGACTAGAGCCAACGTTTTCACCCATACCGATCAGATTTGTTCGGAATATATTGCCCAAATTAGCATCGTCCACGAAAGGCTAAAACTGCAAAGGAATGTTCAAATATTTCCATAATTCGCGCCATTTTGTCTATTTATTTCCTTTGACGCCTGTCCCTGATGCCATCAACACGTATACATCGCAAAAGAAATCGAAACCGCTTCTCGCTCATTGCTAGGTATCATATTTCCACGCCACAGTCTCTTAAATTGTCCCAAAGTTTTAGTTCGTTCTTGCAAGACGATCGTAAAACTCCAATTAGGTAAAGAATTCTTATCTCATCAATTTTAGACTCGTCAGTTTGGTCTTCCGCCCTACTTCCTTCTGATGTTACTTCGTTGTACCACGTCATCCACACGTCGGGATCTCTTCAAGTATCAATTCCCTCATCTTTGCTTTGTGGGACATTTTCTCACCACTTGTATCTAAATTTTATCAAAATAAAATAATAAAATAAAAGTACAGAATTAATGTTCTAAATATGTTAAACAAAATTTAACGATTTTTCACAGTATAAAAAAAAACTCGCAAATTTAGTCGCGTGGGTTACAGGTGTAGCCCAGTCGTACTAACGCACCGATAACTTGTAACAAACCAATTCTTTTACGGATGTTTATACACTAACCCTATTGTTCATTGTCAAGGGAGCAGGTACTGAAAGTACCGCTTGCGCAAGGTAAGTTAGCTGCAACGTATACTGATTCAAACCTTTGCGGGCTACGTATGTAGCCCACGCGCCTAATGAAGGGTTAAATATGATATAACGGATTCCTTAACATTACTACTATAAAAGTTTATAACATCATCAATATTATTTGAAGTAGGTGCGCGAATATTTTTAATAAAATGATTTTTGATTTCTTCAGGATCACATAGTGTAACAGGTATCTTAAAGTTTGGATGAAAAAAAATTTACCGTAAACACGATTAAAATACTTTTGGGTTTTTTAAACGGTGTATCTTTTTATTACATTTCATATAAATCTATACGTTCGGATAACAATTACAGTTATCGACCTCAGTAAATGAATGGCTTGAGATGTTAAAACATAGAACATAACCCTGCTATTAATATTAATAGCATAAATTTGTTCTCGAGCAGTTCATGTAGATATCATTTACTGATAACGATAACTATAATTGTTATTGAAACGTATAGATTTATATAAAATATAAAAAGAGAACCCAAAAGCTAAGTATTTTAATTATGTATAATAATCGTGAAAGTTTACATGTTTATGCCATAAACATATTTTGCTTTTATTTACTAACTATATAAAATTTTCATAATTTCCGTAGTGTGCATGCTGACTTTCAAAAGGGTTGAGAATAAACAATAAATAAAAAAAAACAATAATTACCAGGAAAGGCGTTACTGTGAAGACACAGAAAACAACACTGTAATTTTTAAGTGCACGGTTGCATTTCGGCATGTCAGTTTCATGAAATTTTTAATCATCAAATTCGCCGTATACAATGTGGCCTTCGTTTATAATTTGTTTAACAGAAAATTATGCTTAATAGACTGTAATTAAATTCTAAACATTGATTTCATTATTCAATGTACAGTATTCATAATGTAATTTAAATAAGCCTACACTATTTAGGAGGGAACACTTTCATTAACAGAGTATTGTCAAAAGAACCAATAAAAAAATTATCATTTCTAAGCACACCGAATTCGATAATCACTCACTTAATACAGTAGTCGAGAATGTTGTACGTCAATATAAATAAAAATATTCAAATTAATTCAACAGGAGCTGTATTTTAATTATCTTGTACTCCTCACATATATGCCAAACATACGATACGTGGATCAAGGTTTAAATTGCAACCCCTCGTATATGTTTACTTTTTTTTGTCTGATACAAAAAACTAAGAGTTCTAACTGGATATTTGAAATGAACTTCCTTCTTAAAGAATTAAATTAAAGAAAGCTGTCTCTATTCGAAATAAAAGAATGCGTTTGGTTTACACAATTATCAAACATTGCAAATAGGATATTAAGCACCTTGGCCTCCAGCAGTAATGTAAATGTTATTTTAAACTTTATTAACTATTCTGTGTTGTAATATAAACACAGCATAATTGTAGTTGTCATTAACAAGTTTCCATACAACTTCAGTTATTATACAGAGGATTATTTTTCAACCATTCTGTCACAAACCGAGCTATATAATGGAGTTGCGGTAACACGACCTGCTTAACATTCGGGAGATAATGGGTTCGATTCCGTTACCGCCTACCCAGAGGGTCTTTCTCTTACACATATAGAAGAATGCTGGGGTAGTATTTTCCCTTTAGAGCCCTAACTCCGTTACTTCCGATCCTATCCTGAACGCACCTATCCTTGATCCCACCATTCACACATACTTAATGTAGGCATGTATACCTACATACAAAAAAGTGTTAATGAACAGAGTTGGCTATAGCACAAAAACTTAAACAGTAAAGAACTATAAAAACTACTGTATGACTAATATAAATGGCTATAAACAGAAAAGAGTTATAAGAACTGCTCTATGACTAAAAACTAAAGGATTACCTAAAGATATTTGTACACATTTTCAAAATGATTACTATTATAATTAAGACAAAGGTTACACCTTTTTAGAACCGAATTTGTGGCTTTTCTTAAAGAACGCCTATTAATACGAGCAAATCCTTCTAGTACGACTTCTCTAAGACATTCAATTACTTTATACGACCTTCGACACACCTTATTCCTTATCGTTTCCTACAAATAGAAATCCAAAACGGTGAGATTGGGTGATAGAGGTGGTCATGCAACAGGTGCACTCTTTTCGATCCGAAAATCGGAAAAACTCTATCTAAATAACTTCGCACTTCTAATCAATTATGGTGCGGTGCGCCATTGTACTGAAACCACTCTAGCATAGCACCAACCTCCTAATTTGCCTCATCTATCATACCTTCTAAATGACCTTATTGGAAATGAAGATAACCAACACCTGTTAAAGTCTCATCAAAAACGCATGGACCAGAAAGTGTTGATCCGATATCACTACCACCACATATTAAACCCAAATATAATGTGTGTTCTTCTTTACTCGATATGATGCAGATTGATAGGAGATGCTCATTGATCCTATTAAACATTCCGCAATTTGTAGAATGGGTCCTTTTAACACTTTTAGAACGTTTTGAAATTCCTGCAGGCATACTAATTTCTCGTAGTGACATTGATGCATTCTATATAACATGCTAATATATTCAACTTCGGCAGCCTAACTAAGGCGCCCTGTTTTATTCCTGGGTTTACAGTAAAATCTATATCCAACCAAAACATCACATAGTGTTTTATATGTGCGCTAAGAGGGATGATGGCATTCAAAAAATATTTATGGGCAGCTCCTAATAAACTCCCCTCTCCACCGCTGGATTTCTCTCAAAATCTAATGAGCTCCAGGAGAAACAGACACGCGCGCGCCCATACTCATACTCGCACAAGCACATGCACGCACGCATGAATACAAAAACAAACATACGCGCGCACAGACACACGTGCGCCCATGCACGTACACGCTTACGCTCGCACACATAAACAGACACACACATAAACACACACGCACGCAAACACACAGATACACACACACACACACACAGATACACACACACACACACACACACACACACACACACACACACACATACAGCACATACACAATACACATACATACACATACACATACACATACACATACACATACATACACATCACATACATACACACACATACACATACACATACATACACATACACATACACATACACATACAACATACATACACATACACATACACATACACATACACATACACATCACATACACATACACATACACTACACATACACATACACATACACATACACATACATACACATACCATACATACACATAACACATACATACATACACAACACATACACATACACATACACATACACATACATACACATATCACATACACATACACATACACATACACATACACATACACATACACATACACATCATACATACATACACATACACATACACATACACATACACATACAACATAACATACACATACACATACTCATACACATACACATACAAATACACACATACATACACATACACATACACACATACACATACATACACATACACATACACATACACATACATACACATACACATACACATCACACATACACAGACACATACACATACATAACACATACACATACACATACACATACACATACACATACACATAACATACACATACACATACACATACACATACACATACACATACACATACACATACACATACACATACACATACACATATACACATACACATACACATACACATACACACATACATACACATACACATACACATCACATACACATACACATATACATACACATACACATACACGTACACATCACATACATACACATACACATACACATACATACACATCACATACACATACACTACACATACACATACACATACACATACACTACATACACATACACTACATACACATACACATACACATATACATACATACACATACATACATACATACACATACACATGCACATACACATACACATAACACATACACATACACATACACATACACATACACATACAAACACACACATACAATACACAACACATACACATACAATACACATACACATACTCAATATACACATACACATAAATACACATACACAACAAATACAATACACATACAATACACATACAATACATACTCATACTCATAATACAATACACATACACATACACATACACATACACATACACATACATCATACACATAAAACATACACAAACACATACACATACATACACATACAATACACATACAATCAACATACATACAATACATACACATACACAAATACACATACAATACACATAACACATACCATACACATACACATACACATACATAAACACATAAAACATACACATAAACATACACATACACATACATACACATCACATAAACATACACATACACATACACATACACAACATACACATACACATACACATACAACATACACATACACATACACATACACATACACATACACACATACACATACACAACAACATACACATACAACATAACATACACATACAATACACATACACATACACAAAACAACACATACACAACAACACACACAACACATACACAACACAACAAACAACACACACACACACACACACACACACACACACACACACTACACACAAACACGTGCAAGCACTCCTCATGTATAAAGTCATAAAATGACAAATGGCAAATCAAACATGTAAACTTAAATTAAATTTTGTATAATATTAAAAGCTACATAAAATTTGCCTAAAAGCAATTCACACGATAATTATAAACGAAGTTATTTACAAATAAATATTACGGATATAGCTGACCCCAATGATAACGTGTTATGCAAAACAGTAAAGTTCGGTTCTTGTGTACCGCAACCAAATAAATTAGTGAACAAGTAAAATTTTGGGAAATATTTTGCTGCATATGATGAGCAATGCCCTAAAATTATAAATAGTCGATCTTGCTCATTGAGTTTGTATGATTGGCCATTTTCTTAACCAAGTCAGTAAATAAATAAAGTTTTTGGTTGCATTTATCTTCAAGTAGGGACTAATTCCGTAAAATCATAACAATTAGTTCATGCCCATCCGGCCACTGCTTGTGACTGTGCTACCTTATATAATATGTTTGTACGTGTACAATTGAAGTATTTGTGCATGTCTCGCCCCAAATCATAAACAACGCCCTAAATCCATAAAGGATAGTCTCGTCCAATTGAGGAGATATGTTTGGCCGATTCACGAACAAAATTAGTGTATAAATGAAGAATTTAGGGCTATTTGACTCTGAATAGTGCCCAAAGACCTTAAAGCATAAAGGTTCACCCTTGTAATTCAAAGTAATGCGTTCGGCGGGTTCACCAACGAGAGGTCTACAAATATATTTTTTATTTTTGACACCATGAATAAATAAATGTCTAAAACCATTGCAACCAGTTTTTGTCCACATGCGTTCGATCGTTTTCCTATAGAAATAAAAATAACTTTTATCCAAATAATCACCATCGGCGTAAAACAATAAAATAAAATTTTTACCTATTTCTGAAATGTGTTTGATCGTTTCCTCAACAACATTGATGTATAAATGAAGCATTTTGTATTATTTCGCCCAAAGTAATAACCAACCTTTTAAAGCCATAACAGATCGTTCTAATCTATCGAAAAAATCCGTTTGGTAATTTACCCAACAAAATTGGTTTATACGTAAAGTTGTTGGGCTTTTTGACCCCAAATAATGACTAACGCCTTAAAGCCACACAGTTTCGTCCTTTACTGTCTAGTCAGTGCATTTCATGTCTTCCTTGACTTCACATTAAAATGATATTCAGTAGCGTTTATCCATAATGTATAAGGAACAAAATTTTGACGAAATTGGTGAATACATTTAATAATTTAAAGAAGTAATAGCTGCATAGCAACTGCATAATAAATTGTGTGCTTATTTTATAGAAAACAAAACTCAAAAATGAAATATAAGCATACGCAAGATTTACTAGCGTCATTTATGTACTGTATTTTCAGTCATACAAGCCGGGCGTGTTTAACTCACTCTGTTCTATTTGAATTTAACAAACTAAAAATAACAGCTTATTATCAAGTCCAAAAAGATACATGATTTAAAAGTTTGTGAATTAAAAGTAGCAATATCTAAATATGGAATTGAGTGTAAAGGACTAAAGAAAGAAAGTTTATTAGTGGAGTTGCTAATTTTGTTACAAAATATTTAATAATATAGAGGAATCTACTCAAACGGTAGTTAATGAGAATAGTGCTGCCAGTAACTGCGTTAGTGCATTCAACATTGACTTAAATGAATACTGCGAGAATTTTAAACTACAATTAAAAGACCAAATAAATGAAATCGAAGAACTTACTTTAACTATAACTGAATTAAACAAAAAAATTAGCATTTTAACGCATCGAATTCTGCTTAGATCAAAGATGACGTTTCCAAAAATTGGAAAAACTCTTCACCGGCTGATATCAGGGACTGTTTAACTAAGATAAGTAGAAATAAACTTTTGTTGCTATGTGATTGATAGCTATGGCCGTGGCCTTTTGACTGAACTTCAGTTATTATTGGGGGCTCAATTTGAAATAAAAGTGTTTTTTAATTTAGAAAATGTAACTGTTGATAATACAAAATCTAGTTAAGGATTTCACTACTAATGACTACGTATTTATATTGGGTGGTAACAACCATACTGTTTTTAAAGGAATTACAAACACTATTAATTAAATTTCGGAAGCATGTTACCATACTAATGTTATAATGTCAACAATACCGTATAGATATGATAAAATCAATATTAATAATATAATTTTTAGTGCCAATAAAGAAATTTGTAATAAAATTCGGAAATTTCAAAAATATTTAAATAAAATCGAAATACTTGACATAATTTCGATTACTAAAAGGTCTGATTTTACAAAACATGGTCTTCGCCTTAATAAATATAGCAAATTTAAATTATGTAACCAATTATCAAAGTTCATTTCATCCAACAGCGTTATCAGTAAATTAAAACTTTATATATCTTATGCCACTGACCTCCAATCACCGTATCTCCAACTGTATCTGGTGAAAATAAAAATGAAAAAGAACTTTTTAAGCTGCCGACGATCCAGGAAATGTGTAACTAATAATCATAGTTTAATACAAAAGCAAAAATTACCTGTTAAATCTTGTAAAAATACAATAGATGAACGACTAGATTTAGTTTTGTTAAATATACAAGGTAGCTAAAATAGCACAACTAGAAGCTGATTTTTAAAAGACATTTAATTTTTTGTGTTTAACCGTTGACTGAAAACTTACTCAATGGTTTAACTGAAACGTGAATGACCTTGAATTCTGTAAATACGCTCTATATGCAAGTCTCAGTCATTTCCTCATACTGCAGAATTTCACATATTAGGGGAGGTGTTACTATTTTTTCTAAGATTGATCTTAATCCTGCTGTTACCTTCGGGTCTATATGACCCGAAATCAAATTGTTGTTTAGATAACTTTTTTGTTTATTAATATCTAAACTTCGTAGTTAATGACTTTGTTTCTAATCCATTGAAGAATGGGGTGGCTTGTTTATTTTAATAATTTTTTTTTCCTTATTTTGTTAAACATTACATTAATGTTCCTCGGGTCATTATGACCCGAGGCTGTAATACATTAGTAGGACGTATAAATTTGTATTTCCAATTATTTTTGATTGAAATTTGAGGATAGATAATAGCATATCATCACATGCTTGTTCAAATGTGAGTTACAACAGCATTTTCGACAGGTCTGTAGCGGCGTATGCAAGTCGAAACAGGAACAGACTTCCAACTTGCAGCAGGTATAAATATCATATCGCAGTATGCAACCGACAGTTTTGTTTGTTACGTTACAGAGTAAAGTGCGGTTTGTTGTACGTACTTCTGAAGTGCTGAAATAACAATAATGGCAAAAAAATATCTTAGTGATGAAGACTTAGAAAAACTTATTGATAATTTGAGTGACATTAGTGACGATGAAGCTTCTGAAGAGAAAGATCATATCAGTGAAGATAGTGATTATTAGAGAACGGATAGTTAGGCAAATGCCTTTTTTGAATTAATGAGGATATTAAAGGCAAAGTTGAATTTCTATAAGTTTTAAGACATGACGACTCCAAACATGCAATTTTTACTTTGCCTTTTTGCCTTTTTTTGATGTTTTGGCGGTTTTGCCTTTTAAAGAAATTTTGGGATTTTGCCTTTTTGTCGATTTTTATTTTAATAAAATTGAAGAAATGTGGTTTAAGTGAACCGTAAAAAATAACTTAAGCTTAACCTTCACGCCATTCCCTTGCGGGGTAGCCAAAACAATCCCTGCCTCTTATTTATTTTCATTCACAATCTATATCTTATCTTATCTCCGCATACCTCTAGCTTCCACAAGATTCATACATAGTCTCTGACATACCCTTTTGTTTTTAAACTGCTTATCTTTCTTTCCTTTATCATAGATTCTACTACATTCAGCCAAGTTTTACTCGGCCTACCAGTGCCGCCTTTCCCTAACCTCACCCACATATATTTGTTTCGTTAATCTTGCGTTGTTCATTCTCTCAATGTGACCAAAGCAACGTAATGTACAACTTTTATATCTATCCATCATCGTCTTTTCCTCACCACACTCCGTCATTATGCATTCATTTTTTATCTTGTCCCTTCTCGTTTTACCACATGCCCTTCTCAGGAATCTCATACCCACGGCATTTAGTAAATACTCCACTCTCCTTCCCACCTTCCCGATTGAACACCACAATCTTAGTTTTCTTCACGTTTACCTTTAGGTCCATGCTCTCACGGACTGTATCAAACTTCCTCAGAGCAGTTTGCAGCTCATCCGCACTGTCACTTAATAAGACTGTGTCATCTGCATACACCAGAAGTCGTACATTTACGTCACCAACCATTACTCCATTTGTATCGGTACATGCTTGTCTAAGACATTTATCCATGTATACATTGAACAACCATGGTGACATCACACAACCTTATCGCACTCATTGCTCAATATTGAAGTATTCACTCACACGTCCCGTCACCCTAACACATCCACACACAGCCGACTACCGTTGTATACTGCCCTTATTCCATTTATTTGACCTTTATTTACGCCATATTCATTTAACATTTCCCACAGCTTCTCTCTATTCACTCTGTCATATATATGCTTTCTCCAGATCTACAAACGCACAGTACAACTTCCTTTTACTTTAAACACTTTTCGATCACCTGCTGGAGAGCAACCATCGGATCGACACATCCTCTCCCTGGCATGAAGTCACCTAGTACATCCCACATCTTAGTTTGTGTAGTTTCTCGTACTCTATCAATCAGTATTCTTTCAAATACTTTACCAGGTACGCTGAGCAAGCTTATTCCTCTGTAGTTCTTACAATCACTCTTGTTACCCTTACCCTTATACAATGGTACAATGATCGTGCTCTTTTAATCACTTGGCACTTTTCCACACATAAGGCATACATTGAATAATTCACGCAATCTTCGTATAAGCTTTGCACCACCATACTTGAGCATTTCACCAGTGATTTCATCTACGCCTGCTCCTTTGCCGTTTTTCAACCTTCCTACCGTTTTCTCTACCTCATTTATTCCAATATCCTTCTCAGTTTCATTCATCATTTCTTCTGTATTCTCCTTATGTAACCCTTCAGTCTTACTTTCCTCACTACTGTACAGCTTTCCGAAATATTCTTGCCAGCATTCCCTCACCTCACAATCGTCCCATACTATTTCGTTTCCTGCAGCGTTCTGTTTTGGGCCACATTTTGTGTTTTTGACCCATTTTCAGAAGAGTTTTTTGTTTCCCTCAAAATCATTCTGCATTTTCTCTCCTTCCACAGTCATCACTTCCTCTTTACTTATTCTCACTGCCTCCTTCCTTTCTTTGTTTCTTAATCTGTACACCTCATACAATCGCTTCTTCTCAGTCTCATTTTTTTGCAGCAATCATTGCCATGTATGCATCTTTTTTCTTACTTACTGCCTTTTTTACCGACTCATTCCACCAAGCACATTTTTTCTGCCTACCTACAATCACTCTTCCACTTATTCGCACGGCACAATTGACAATAGAGTTTTTCAAGCTTATCCATGCACTTTCAACGTCAGTGTCTTTTATTTGTCCGTTCCACACTGTTTCATTCACATTCAACTCTTTACTCACAGCATCTGCGTATTTCATTCTCGCACCATTATCCACTAATTTGTCAACCCTAATTCTGGACGTTCGCACTACGTTTGCTTTCGTTCTTCAGACCCACTTTTGCCCTAAACACACTCTGGATACAACCAAAAGTGGTCCGATCCACCTCCGCTCCGCGCATTACTTTTGTGTCTTTCACCAGGTTTCTAAGCCGTTCATCATACACTATTAAGTCTATCATACTTGGTTAATATACAGTTTTTGTTTTAGGTATTTTATTTCCTAACGAAATACCTGAATCGAAAATATTGCTTTTAGTAAGCGACGCGGCACCTTACATGCTAAAAGCGGCACGGGCCCTAAAGGTATTCTACCCTAAACTACTGCATGTTACTTGCCTAGCACACGCACTGCACAGAGTGTGAATGCATTCGCAAGGAATTTAGTGCTGTAAATAAATTAATTTCTTCCGTGAAGAAGGTAAACATTACATTATCTGTGTGCTGCTGTTACGATTTAAAAATTGCAGGTATTTGTAAAAGCACCATTACGAGTTTCTGAGTATAAAGAAAAGCTGCCATCTGTTCCACTCTCTCTCTCTCTCTCCTGAACCTGTGATTACCAGATGGGGTACCTGGATCGAGGCGTGTAATTTTTACGCGCTTCATTGAAACTCAATTAAAGAGGTAAACACATGTTTGCAAAATCTGTTATGAATTCTGCAAAAATGATATAATAATTTACAGGTAGTGAATTCATTTCATCCTTCCACGGCTGCTGCTATACAAAAAGCTCAAGAGAGTTTTGAAGATGAAAACGTCCGTCGAGGTATAATGTATATAAACACCCATTTCTGCTACCTACTCGAAACTATAAAGAAACTCGAAGCAAGGAACCTCGCTTTAGTGGAAGCGTTAGGGATAGTGGACGATGTGGTAAATGAAATCGCACGGGTACCTGGTGCTAGTGGGATAAAAGTAAATGAAAAGATATTATCTGTGTTACAAAAGAATCCAACATCTTCACAACATAAAAGATATTGTAAATGTACATAAAGGAGAAGAGGCCATTGGCTTGGATGCAAGCCCTCAAGAAGTCGCTGCAATTAAATATGCCCCCATTACATCCTGTGATGTCGAGAGATCTTTCTCGACATACAAGCAAATTATCAGCAATACCAGGGCAAATTTGTTACCTGACCATACGGAGCAGTACTTAATTACAGTCTGGAATAATAATGTTAACGTAGATGAAATGTTTTGTTATTTTATTTTTTTTGTAAATTCATTTTACGTAAGTAGTTATTAAATTATTTTAAACAATTGTGTGCCTTTTCAATTTAAATTTTGCCTTTTCCTTGCCTTTTTGACTGTTTTTGTTGCCTTTTGCCTGCTTTTTATGGGTTTTTCTTGCCTAACTATCCGCTCTCTAGTGATTATGAACAGTCAGACGATGATTTTTTCGACGATGCTGGACGAACAAATCCTACGCAATTGATGCCACCTTCTCAATCAGTTCAATCTAAAGATAATACCATAACTTGGATGTTAGATCCATTTCCTCAATCAGGGCGTGCAACTAGTGCAAATATCATAAAAGTAGCTCCAGGTCCAACTAGATACAGCAATGCACGAGTCCAGGATGTAAAATCTACATTTCAGCTATTTTTCAATGGTTTTCTGGAAAATATAATTTTGAAAATGACTAACATCGAAGGTCGTAAAGTGCACGGTGACAAGTGGCAAGAATTAGATGACATTACGTTGCGGGCGTGCATAGGTTTGTTACTGTTAGGAGGAGTTTACAGATCGCATGATGAATCTACCAGAAGTTTGTGGAATGCAGAAACAGGCAGACCTCTTTTTCGCGCAACAATGTCGTTGAAACGATTTTATTATATATCATGCGTGTTACGGTTTGATAATAAAGAAGATCGTCAAAAAAGAACGCTACGGGATAAGTTGACTTCTATTAGAGAGTTTTGGGACAGATGGGCTGAAATACTATCAAAATTGTACAATCCTGGGCAAAACGTAACTGTGGATGAGCAGCTGTCTGCATTTAGAGGTCGTTGTCCATTCAAGCAGTATATACCAAGCAAGCCAGCAAAATATGGCATCAAAATATGGACGCTTTGTGATAGCGCAAGTTCTTATGCTTTAGAAGTTCAAGTATATACGGGAAAACCACCTGGGGGAAAGCTTGAGAACGATCAGAGGCTGAGAGTAGTTTTAGACCTTACTTATGGACTAAGAAGTAAGCATGTAACTTGTGACAATTTCTTTACATCGTATAAATTGGGTCAAATGCTTCTCAAAAGAAATCTTACTATGTCAGGGACTGTCAGGAAAAGCAAGCCTGAGCTACCTATCATGGAAGTAAATAACGTTGTGCATAGTTCCAAATTTTATTTTACTAAAGATACCCCAGTTGTCGCTTATATTCCAAAAAAATACAAGAAGGTTATTCTAGTGAGTACGTTTCATAATCAGAAACAAACAAGCGACAGAGAAGACAAAAAACCACAAACTATACTTGATTATAATTCTAGAAAAAGAGGAATTGATACATTAGATCAGCTAATCGGTACATACACATGCAAACGAAAAACAAATCTATGGCCCATAATCCTATTTTACAACAATTTAGATACTAGTGCCTATAATGCTTTCGTCTTATGGCGCGAAATAAATCCACACTGGAATAAAAATGTTTTGTTCAAAAGAAGACTGTTTTTGGAACAACTCTAAATCCTTACATTTTGTCCAGAAAACATCTTCCCCGTAATGAACAAGCAGCTGCAATTGTAACAGCTATTCAACAACCATTGGTGGAAATGTCTATCGCACCTCTTACTGGAACTAGCAACAAAAACAAACGAGCACGCTGCAAATTTTTCTCTTCTAAATGTGATAACAAAGCTAATATGACCTGAATTAAATTTAAAAAATATTTGTGTAAAGAACACGTGACCTATTATTGTCTCGACTGTAAGAAGGAGTGAATCATATCAATTATTAGACATGTTTTATTCCGTTTTTTTTTTTTATTTAAATTTGGTTGAATTTATTGTAAGTTTCACGTTTCATATAAAAAACATTCCATTAGAGAAATAAAGTTAATAAATGTATAAAAATTGTTATTATTTTAGTTTTAATTCATATTTCAGTAGTTCGGGTCATTATGTCGAGGAGAACAGCAGGGTTAATGTAACACAAACAAAATCAGATCTGTCATAATACTGCGTTGAACTACATATAGAAATATATGGTTTAATAATGGCATTATAACAGTGTTAAAATCTATATTCTTACCTGCTACCGCCCACCATCTGGTGAATTTAATATCTTTCTATCAAAGTTATGTGATATGTTTGAAGAAATTTATAATCATAAAAATCTTTATATTCTTGTAGGAGATATTAATATTCACTTTGAAAAAACGATCAACTTGGAAATCTTCTGCTTGCATATAATTTTTAAAGTATGGTAAAACAGCCAACTAGAATCGATGCTATACTTGACAATATTTATACAAATATGTCGAATAATGGACTCTGTAATACTGTGCCTAGTAATTTTTCTGACCATGACTATGTAACTTTAACCCTTAAATGCCCAAGCGGGGTCGCTGGGGGACCCCAGCTCATAATTATTCGTAATATTTTCGGAATAAAAAAAACTGGCAATGGCGCGTTCATGTATCTGCTTAGAAACAAGCGCCTAAACACATGTTAGTTTGGTTCGAGCTGTCGAGCCGCTAGTGTCAAGTTATAACGATATTTAGGTAAGTGGGGCCCCACAGGGACCCCGGCTGGGTATTAAGCGGGATCAGATATCTTAATGAAAAAATTTTTATTTTTTGCAGATATTGACTATAACTAAATAAATATTGCAATAATAGCATAAGTTTTGGTTAAATTGTACCGCTGACTTGATAAGACCGATTTTTAACGGATTTATAAGGTAGGTGGTAATCTTCAGTGATAATATAGTTACTAGTCTGAATTTTTACTACGCGCTTATATGCTGCGAGTATGGAACGACTTATCAGCCATATGTATACCGTGTTTTGTTTTATAAGTGAAATATCTGAATCTCCAATTTGCTGGGTTAGCTTTAGCTGGTTCTAGGTATTTTGATTTAGTTTTTTTCTAAGAAATTACAACCATGGAAATTAAAATAATAATACTGCTTTATTATCCGAGAGCACGTAGCAAAAATGAAAGTGCTGGCTAATTTCAGCACTTTTTTGTTACAGATTTCACTTGCAAAATAGACCATCTTCAAAGGCATAAACCACTAACAAAACGGGAGCATGAAGAAATTTTAGAAAAATTGTTTTTAGACGATTCGGAAGCAGAACAAGACTATGAAAATTCGGATGAATCGGAGGAAGAGATTGAAGACGTACCAGAAACTGTGTCCGACATGGAAAACAATATAGAAATAAAAAGCGAAGAAAATTCTGATCAAGAACCTGAGCCTCAAGATATGAATTCAGATTTTGATCAAAATGTTGTGCTTCAAGGAGCTGTACCAAATTTGAACCAAGAATCTGAGACCCAGAAACTTACGGGTTTAGGCATACCAGTATACAATACAAAATCTGGTTTAGAGTGGAAATCCCGGCCATTTGCTAGAACCAAAAGGCGAAACAGAAATATTGTTAATGCACGTCCAGGTCTCACCAAATACAGTGAAAAGGCAAGTACACACCTAGAATTTTTTAATTTGTATTTCACAACGGAAATGAAAGATTTAATTTCTGGCTTTACTAATAAAGAAGCCGAAAGATATTATAATGAATGGAATAAAAAATGTCCAAACAAATCTAAGAAATAGACTGTTCTTGAAATAGATGAGCTGGACTGCTTTATCGGCGTTCTCCTGAAAGTTGGAGCACAAAGGTGCAGAAAGCAATGTACTCGAGAAATGAGGACCACTGACACTTCAATTGGTAGATCATTTTTTACAGCTGCCATGTCCAGAAATAGATTTGAGCAAATATCTTGTTTTCTGCGGTTTGACAAGACTACTCGTGAGGAGAGAAAGAAACTTGACAAAATGGCGGCTACCAGTGATATTTGGAAAATGTTTGTGGAAAATTGTAAAAAGGCTTTCGAGCCATATGAAAACATTTCAGTTGATGAACAGCTTGTGTGTTTTAGAGGCAAATGTCCCTTTAGACTATACATAAAGTCAAAACCCGGTCGGTATGGTATTAAAATTTGGGCAGCTGCGGATGTGAAAACAACGTATTTGTGTAATCTACAGGTGTACACTGGTAAGCTTTGAACTGGAAAAGCTGAAAAAAATGAAGGATATCGTGTTGTGTCAGATTTAACTCAACCGTACCAAGGCAGCTGGCGGGGTATTACAACAGATAATTTTTTTACCAGTGTTTCACTTGGACACTATTTGTTGGCAAAACAATTGACTGTTTTTGGAACACTTAGAAGGAATAAGCCAGACAAATCTCCACAGCTTAGTAAAACACCAAGACCCGAACTATCATCAATGTTTGCTTTTACTGAAGATCTTACAATAGTGTCATACGTTCCTAAGAAAAATAAAATGGTTCACCTTCTATCGAGTCAGCATGATAGTGATGAAGTGTGTCCTGAAAGTAGCGATAAACCCCTAATGATTTTTGACTATAATAACACAAAAGGTGCTGTCCATAATCCAGACAAACTCATAAGACAATATTCTTGCGCGAGAAAAACAGCTTGTTGGTCTTTTAGACTTTTTATGAATATGATTGATATTGCAGCTCTAAATTAATTTGTACTAAAAATAGAAAAATATCCTGACTGGCAGAAGAAAAATAGCTCGCGTCGCCGCTCATTTCTTTTACAATTAGACGATCAACTTGCCAAAAGTAATAAGAATAAGCGAGCAGAGAACCAATATATCCAGACATATGTAAAAAGAGCTTTACAAGATTGTGGCATCGTATCGGAAAATCCAGAAAACAGGGATCAGCTTCCTCAAGTCACTAGTAAAAAACGAGCCAGATGTTACCAGTGTCCACGCAAACTTGACAAAAAAGTCAACACAAAATGTGACACCTGTAAGAAGTTTGTGTGTGAAATGCATAGAAAGAAGAACTACAAGTTTGTTTGTGTTCCGTGTTATACAGAATAGGAATTTGTTTTTAACGGTTTTTTGTTTTTATATATTTTATACAAATTTATTATCTTAAAAAGTTATAATAACCCTATATAGAGTTAACATTTGCGTTTTTTTATTTTGTTATGATTCTGTTTATGTTTATGAGAAGAATTTTTAAATTTTTTAGTACATTTGATAAATATTTTTATCTCATAACATTAAACTTGTGTTTAATAGAGGAAAATACGCTTTGTTATCCATAGGTCTATTTATTTGCTATGGGGTCTCCAAGGGACCCCAGCTGGGCATGTACGTTGATTGAGGTAGGCTGGGCGCTCAAGGGTTAAGTAGCAATGCTGTGATAAATGAATGGATTGAAGAAAAGGTGATGGGAAGTTATACCACCAGAAATACTCAGCAGTTCTATTCGTATTTAGAATCACAAAATTGGGCTCATTTAAACATTTTTGATATGCAGTGAAACTCGATTAAAACGAGATCTCTGAGACTGCTAATTTTTTCTCTCTAAAAATTAAAAAGGTTGCAACATTTTTAAAAATATTGTTTATTATTTTGAATTAAAAAGCGGAATATCTCTTAAGCATTAGGAGAGTTATTAAAAATTTCATTTATTTTTAACTGACGTTTTGTTTTAAATTCAACATCATTGAGACTACTTCTTAAAACACTTATAGATTAAATATTTGCTCACTACTACCGTTTTCTTCAAAAAACCGCGTCAATAATACCAATGCATCGCCTGCTTTAGCGAGTGTAACTGGCATGGGTTTATCACACTCATTACTGTCTACATCACCTTCATCACTTTCAGCTTCCCGTTCTGTAATTTCTTGTATAATTTCTTCGTCAGTTTTTAAACCCGAAGTAATCACATCGGCATCAATATATACGTGGTCATCTAAGGACGCGCAATTTTGAAAATTATTGATGTCTCTACTTTCTAATCAAGTAGATAAAGGAAGATCGTCTTCTTCTTCGAAACTTTCATTTACAGCAGAAACAAAACCAGCCTTTTTGTAACAGCTCTGAATTGTTGTGGGGGTCACATTATTCCACGCATCACTCATTAGGCGAATTGCATCTAACACGCTTATTTTAAGATCCTGTTTATTTTCCATTCGATCGATTAACTGTAACACTAATAAGCGACGGTAGAAATTTGTAAAGCTCCAAATAATCCCTTGGTCCATGAGTTGAAGGATAGATGTTGTGTTTGGTTTTTTTATCAACCAATAATAAAATCTTTCGATTGTTACGTCGTAATTTATCATCCCATTTTCTAATTTCCTCTTCAAAAATTGCAGATGTCATCCTAGCTTTCTTGTTAGAGGTGTAGTCAGCTGGCAGGCACTTAACATTTTTAAAACAGCGAGTATTTCGTGATTTTACGATTACCAATAATTTTTTTTGTCACTTCCTGTCATATTGGCGCAAATTAAAACAGTGAGACGATTTTTCAACATTTTTCCACCAATACATTTTTCATTTTTTAATTTTAAAGTAGTATCTGGCGTTAAATTAAAAAATAATCAGACTTCGTCGGCGTTGTAGATGTTTTCATTTTTAAATTTTCGTCGTAATTCCGGCGTTAGTGTCCACAATTGTTCCGCGAACTTCTCAGCCTGCGCTTTTAAAATGGGCCCATTAATGGGTAAACCGGCACTTCTTTGGTTTTTAACACCCCACAATTAGCGCTTTCTCAATATGATCTCTAGTACACTTTTTTTAATTTTTTCACGTCAGTTAAATTATTTCCGAATGCTGCAAGTGTAGCTTTCTGTTTTTCCACAACGTTGACACGCTAGATGAGGGTAAACCATATTTTTTGCACGTCGCGGAATTTTTTGCACCATTTTCTAGTTCCCGAATTATCTCAACTTTCTCGCGAATTGAAAGTGTTTTGCGTTTTATTGGAGCCGTTTTTCAACCTCACGTCTTGCTGCAAAAGTAACAACTGACCAGAAACTACCTTGCATTTATTTGTAAGACAGGTACAACGTGTACAATTGGTAAGCCGGAAGGCATAAGCGAATACTAAGCAGTAGGTAATATCTTTGATCTATTTTAAGTCTTTTAAAATGTGTCCGTTTTTTCTGTGAAACGTAATTACGGAAATCCCAAAAATTCTTAACAAATATTTGCTTGAAACGGATTTTAGTATGTGTATAAAAACTACTACAAAATTTGAAATTTGCTCGTGAAACGTGAACGTATTAAGCGAGAAAAATTAGTACGTAAACTAATACAATTTCAATCATTTGCCTACGAATCGCTCGTTATATCCAGAATCTCGTTTTATCCGTACTTGTCTTAAATGAGTTTGACTTTGATGATGAGTTTTTATATTTTTATAATAAATTATTATACTATTTCAATAAATGCATCCCTAAAAAATCTGGTAGTACTAAAATTTGGTCACAACAAAAATTGTGGATTAACAATGCGGTGAAAAGCTCAAGTACTAATTCTAGAAACATATTTTTTACAAAATCGGTTTCTTGAGATTAAAGATTATTATTTGAACGAAAAACAAACGCATCGTAACTTAATAATGCATACCAAAAGATCATATTATGAAAATGTGATAGTTAATTCTGATAATAGGAATAAATCGGCATGGAATATTATTTCTACGTTTAGCAGCTCCTCCACTTCTAAAAAACAATGGTGGCTTGTTATAGACGTAAAATCGGTGGAGAACCCAAACACAATTGTCAATACCTTTAATGAAAAATTTGTTAATGCACCACATGCAATAGTATCAAATACTTCAAACGCAACTGATTCAAATCACTATAAGCTTAGGCAAGATTTTATCGTTACTAAAAGTATTGTGCCTTTCCTTTCTCTAAATCTGAACTTCTGAGTTGCTTAAATAAATTTAAAAACAAAAATCGGCAGGTTCAGGTAATATTCCTTGCAATGTATTTAAATCTGTAATTACAGTTATAATTACTCCATTAGTGACACTTATTAATATGTTTTAATTGATGAATGGAGTAATTATCGTCCAATTTCATTGTGATCTAGCATTTCAAAGGTATTTGAATATGATATGTTGGATAGGTTAAATTCACATTTATTCAAAAATAATATAATTGCATCGGAACAGCATGGCTTCCGAGCAGGTTATTCCACCATCTCAGCAATTCAGTAATTCATTAATGAGGTTGTATCTCGGTTAGATAACCATGAATACCCTACTGGGTTTTTTTTTTGTGACTTCAGAAAGGAATTCGATTGTATTGATCATAATCTTCTTGCAAAATGGTTTATATCGTTCCTTTGGGAGAGATATCAATTTGTCAAAACCAACTACCATGGTTGCTCACGTTCATCGTCACTTCTTCCTATAAATGTGAGCGTGCCGCAGGGCTCGGTTCTAGGACCGATCCTTTTATAATTTTCAGTAATAATATCTCAATCTTTCTTAAATCAATAGTAATGTACGCAGACGATATTTCGGTATTAGTCTCTGCGAAATCTTTCAAAAATGTAGAGGCATGAACAGGTGACAGTTAAAGGATTGGTTTAATCAAAATAAATTACTTTTGAATACAAAAAAACAAAATTATTACCATTTAGAAGATACTATCAAAATGTAAACAATTAACAAATTCCTTCCTAAAAGGATATCGGCATCACTTGGTCCAGTACCGTAAAATTTCTTGGTTTATATGTGGACCAGAATTTAAACTGGAAACGTCACTGTTCCGAATTGATAAAAAAATTATATGTTATATAATCCGTTCTATCGTAGGTATTAAAAGTTCTGAATCTTGCAGACCATATTTCCATTTTCTTCAAATTATACCACTTCCCTCTATTTATATTCTTGAAATCTTATTATATACTTGTCAAAACCGGAACACATTAACGCGTAATACAGATTTTCATAACTATAACACCAGGAAAAAATTTAACTTTTCTATTCCTTTAAATAAATCATTAATGGCTTAGTATAAGACTTTTCAATGCATTGCCACAATCTATAAAAGAAATATGTGAAATAAACTTATTGAAAAAGGCAATAAAGGCTTTACTCCTATAACACATAGTTTACAGCTGTGACGAATTATGATATTATGATGTGATATGATTGTAGTCATAGTCCAACCTGTTAATGTTTTTGTATCTATATTACATTATTTACTCCATTTCCAATTAGTGTATTCAGCTATTGACATTTCCCATGTACGTATAAAGTGGGAAGTAATAAATATTTAATTAATTAAATACTTATCTTTTTTGGGATTTTTTAATGGTGTACTTTAAATTATACAATCTAAACGTTTCGATAACACTTACAGTTATCTTCGTCAGTAGTAATGTTTGTTAAAAATTGTTAAAGATGTAGTAAACAATTTTGTCAAATTTGAAAAATTCAAACATAAACATAAGCCTGCTATTAATACAGTTTGAGAAACGTATAAGCCAACTATAAAATTGTAGTAAAGAATAACTAGGTCATTAAAATTAAATATTGTTAAACTGCCTCAAAGATGACAAACCAGAACACTCTCTACGACGAAAGCTAACAATGAAATTTGCCAGCCAAAAAACACATTTAACAAAATTTAATCGAGTTATGATGTAAGTGTAAAGTTGTGAAAAACTTCAATTTTAAAATGATAGAAGCATTCACAAATCCAAACATTACATCAAATAAAATAACACAGTTAAATCTAACAAAGAGATATCTTTATCAATAATTGGAAGTGTTATTAACAATGAAAAGCACAATGCAGAACGTTCTTTGTAATTTTTAATTTCAATTTAATTTCAACTACTTATGTTAAATTATAGTGCTGTGGAAATTTAACATATAATTGGTAAAGCATTTGCTTCAAGGTCTAGGAAAAACACAGCAAAAAACCCAGACATACCAAAAGTTGAAAACAAATTAAAATCAAAGCATATCATTATGCTCTTTTTTAATTATAAGATGCCAAAACCTATTTAAACGGAGATTTTCTTCTTGTCTATTAAAATTATTCGGGTGTTTATATATTTCAATAGCTTCACGTTGCAAACGAACATAATAATGGGTTTGTCTTGACAATATTTTCATATTGTCAAATTGAATGTCATGATTTAGATTATTCAGGGCATGGTCAGCCACAGCAGACCTCTCTGGTTGACCCAATCTACAAAATCTCATATGTTCTTTGCGTCTTGTATCAAAGCTACGTTTTGTGGTTCCGATGTATACTTTTCCACATGAACAAGATAACTTATACACTCCGGAAGATGATAAAGGGTTTGACACACCTTTAGGTGATCTTAAATGTTCTTTAATTTTTCTTGTAGGTTTAAAAATAATCCTAATGCTATATTTGATTAGGATTTTTTCAATTCTATTTGTAACATTAGCTATAAAAGAAAGAAAAGCAGTACCAACATTAAGAACTGGTTTTTCTTTAAAGTTACGCCTAGAAGGTGTAATAACATTATTAATATCTGTAAGTGAATATCCATTATCTTGTAAGGATTTTCTTAAATATTTAAATTTCCACAGCACTATAATTTAACATAAGTAGTTGAAATTAAATTGAAATTAAAAATTACAAAGAACGTTCTGCATTGTGCTTTTCATTGTTAATAACACTTCCAATTATTGATAAAGATATCTCTTTGTTAGATTTAACTGTGTTATTTTATTTGATGTAATGTTTGGATTTGTGAATGCTTCTATCATTTTAAAATTGAAGTTTTTCACAACTTTACACTTACATCATAACTCGATTAAATTTTGTTAAATGTGTTTTTTGGCTGGCAAATTTCATTGTTAGCTTTCGTCGTAGAGAGTGTTCTGGTTTGTCATCTTTGAGGCAGTTTAACAATATTTAATTTTAATGACCTAGTTATTCTTTACTACAATTTTATAGTTGGCTTATACGTTTCTCAAACTGTTATATTAATAGCAGGCTTATGTTTATGTTTGAATTTTTCAAATTTGACAAAATTGTTTACTACATCTTTAACAATTTTTAACAAACATTACTACTGACGAAGATAACTGTAAGTGTTATCGAAACGTTTAGATTGTATAATTTAAAGTACACCATTAAAAAATCCCAAAAAAGATAAGTATTTTATTATAAGTGTTAATGGTGAAAGTTTACATTTTCATATTTAATTAATTAATTCCAAAAATGTATATTCGGCTACTTAATGTAACGTTTAAACGAATTCATAATTCAAACAGGCGTCCTCGAGGTGTTCAATACTTGAGAAATTTAAATGTGATACTTTAAGGAAAAATGCTTGTAAACAGTATTTCTTTTTTCAATCGTTTTATACATCCAGCCAATTTTTTACTTACGGACGCATACACGTTTGTTGTATGGCCTCACGGATGAAATACTTTTTTGTAACATCCAAATATCAAATTCACGATAGAAATTGAAAACAGTCATCAATTACCATTTTTAGATATTTTGCTAACAAAACAACAACAAATTTAGGTACATCTTATTCAGAAATAGAAAACACATACAAATCGCTATTTTAATGCTCAGTCACATCACCATCCATCTCAACTACGTAGCATTATTAAGTCTGCAACAATATTAAACTATTACAACAAAATGGGTATCCTTTAATGGTAATTCAACAAATCAGCAATAAATTGATCAAACGCAATGCAAAATCAAACAGTAGAATCGATGAAACCAAGAAGCTGCTTACTTTATCATACATAAGGTGTATAACTGATGCTCTAGCAAAGAAATTTTTCAAAACAGAAATCCGTATAATTTTTAAACAATGTACAACTGTCCAACAATTGATAAAATCCTAAAAATAATATATACGGTGAGAGTCGAAGAATATATAAGATTCCATGTAATGATTGGCATAGAGCTTACATCGGATAAACTAATAGCAACTGAGGCTAAGAGCACAAGAACACAAATTAGCCATTAAACAAGATGCTATTTCCAATTCTTTAGTAATTCATTACCTTCAAACTGGACACAATATTAATACTAACACAACAAAAAACCGCTGCCAATTGTATCAATACGATACAATGTGTTACAATGTGTTAAGTAGACCTCAATCTAAACAATATAGAATAAGTTACTCTAAGCGACGGAGAATTGAAAACTTTGATACTCTTCCATTCGGATATAAGGACTAAATAATAAAACAGATAAACAAAGAAAATCATTTTATTTAAATCCCTGTCTTAATTCATTCTCCAGCTCTGCGTGTTTTCGTGTTTGTGCGTTTGTATGTTTTGCGGTTTTTCGTGTTTGCGAATTTTCGTTTTCGACTTTCGTATTTCCGAGTTTGTGTTTGCGGATTTTCGTGTTTTCGTATTTGCTTGTTTTTCCGTGTTTGCGTGCTTGTATGATTTCGCATTAGCGTGTTTGTGTTTTTGTATGTACTTGTGCTTGCGCTTGTGCTTGTACTTGTGATTGCGCTTGTGTTGATTCTTGTGTTTGTACTTGTTCCTGTGTTTGTTCTTGTGCTCGTGCTAATTCTTGTACTTGTGTTTGTTTCTATGCTTGTGCTTGTGCATGTGTTTGTGATTGTTCTTGAACTTGTGCTTGTGCTATTATTTGTGCTTGTGCTTGTGTTTATGCTTTGCGAGTTTGTGTGGTTGTTATTTCTCGTGTTTGAGAGTTTTCGTGTTTGTGAATTTGTATGTTTACGATTTCTCGTGTTTACGAATTTTCGTTTTCGTTTTTCGTGTTTTGCGCTTTTTCGTTTTTTCGTGTTTGCGAATTTTTCGTTTTCATTTTTCGTGTTTGCGAATTTTCGGTTTTCATTTTTTTGTGCGAATTTTTCGTTTTTCGTTTTTCGTGTTTACGAATTTTTCGTTTTCGTTTTTCGTGTTTACGATTTTTCGTGTTTGCGAATTTTCGTTTTCGTTTTTCGTGTTTGCGATTTTTCGTTTTTCGTGTTTGCGAATTTTTCGTTTTCGTTTTTCGTGTTTGCGAAATTTTCGTTTTTCATTTTCCGTGTTTACGATTTTTCGTGTTTGCGAATTTTTCGTTTTCGTTTTTCGTGTTTGCGATTTTTCGTTTTTCGTGTTTGCGAATTTGTATGTACTTGTGCTTGCGCTTGTGCTTGTACTTGTGATTGTGCTTGTGTTGATTCTTGTGTTTGTGCTGGTTCCTGTGTTTGTGCTTGTACTCGTGCTGATTCTTGTGCTTGTGTTTGTTCCTGTGCTTGTGTTTGTGCATGTGTTTGTGATTGTTCTTGTACTTGTGCTTGTGCTTGTATTTGTGCTTGTGCTTGTGATTGTGCTTGTGTTTATGCTTTGCGAGTTTGTGTGGTTGTTATTTCTCGTGTTTGAGAGTTTTCGTGTTTGCGAATTTTTCGTTTTCATTTTTCGTGTTTCCGATTTTTTCGTGTTTGCGAATTTTCGGTTTTCATTTTTTTTGTGTGCGAATTTTTCGTTTTTCGTTTTTCGTGTTTGCGAATTTTTCGTTTTCGTTTTTCGTGTTTACGATTTTTCGTGTTTGCGAATTTTCGTTTTCGTTTTTCGTGTTTGCGATTTTTTCGTTTTCATTTTTCGTGTTTGCGAAATTTTCGTTTTTCATTTTTCGTGTTTACGATTTTTCGTGTTTGCGAATTTTTCGTGTTTACGATTTTTCGTGTTTGAGAATTTTCATTTTCGTTTTTCGTGTTTGTGTATTTGTATGTACTTGTGCTTGCGCTTGTGCTTGTACTTGTGGTTGTGCTTGTGTTGATTGTTGTGTTTGTGCTGGTTCCTGTGTTTGTGCTTGTACTCGTGCTGATTCTTGTGCTTGTGTTTGTGCATGTGCTTGTGATTGTTCTTGTACTTGTGCTTGTATTTGTGCTTTGTGCTTGTGATTGTGCTTGTGTTTATGCTTTGCGAGTTTATGTGGTTGTTATTTCTCGTGTTTGAGAATTTTCGTGTTTGTGAATTTGTATGTTTACGATTTCTCGTGTTTGCGAATTTTCGTTTTCATTTTTCGTGTTTGCGATTTTTTTTCGTGTTTGCGAATTTTCGGTTTTCATTTTTTTGTGTGTGCGAATTTTTCGTTTTTCGTTTTTTGTGTTTGTGAATTTTTCGTTTTCGTTTTTCGTGTTTACGATTTTCGTGTTTGCGAATTTTCGTTTTCGACTTTCGTGTTTGCGATTTTTCGTTTTTCGTGTTTGCGAATTTTTCGTTTTCATTTTTCGTGTTTGCGAAATTTTCGTTTTTCATTTTTCGTGTTTGCGAATTTTCGTTTTCGTTTTTCGTGTTTGCGAAATTTTCGTTTTCATTTTTCGTTTTCATTTTTTGTGTTTGCGAAATTTTCGTTTTTCATTTTTCGTGTGCGATTTTCGTGTTTGCGAATTTTTCGTTTTCGTTTTTCGTGTTTGCGATTATTCGTTTTTCGTGTTTGCGAATTTTCGTTTTCATTTTTCGTGTTTGCGATTTTTCGTTTTCGTTTTTCGTGTTTGCGATTTTTCGTTTTTCGTGTTTGCGAGTTTTTCGTTTTCATTTTTCGTGTTTGCGAAATTTTCGTTTTTCATTTCTCGTGTTTGCGAATTTTTCGTTTTGGTTTTTCGTGTTTTCGATTTTTCGTTTTTCGTGTTTTCGTTTTTCGTGTTTACGATTTTTCGTATTTGCGAATTTTCGTTTTCGTTTTTCGTGTTTGCGATTTTTCGTTTTTCGTGTTTGTGTGTTTGTGTGTTTGTATGTACCTGTGCTTGCGCTTGTGCTTGTACTTGTGATTGTGCTTGTGTTGATTCTTGTGTTTGTGCTTGTTCCTGTGCTTGTATTTGTGCTTGCGCTCGTACTGGTTCTTGTGCTTGTGTTTGTTCCTGTGCTTGTGTTTTTGTGCATGTGCTTGTGGTTGTGTTTGTGTTTTTGTAAAGCTAACATTCACAGGAGACAATTTAGAATACAATCTCCGATACTGGACCAACCCCTAGTCTGACCCAGACCAAATCCGATCTCTCAAGGCTAAAATACGACCCATACATGGACATTAAACTATGCGAAAAATGGCATTATAAAAAATACTTTGTTATACATTATTGATATTAAGTTTCTTGTTGTACATGAGATTAATTTGGTAGTGATTACCTTGAGCGACAACTAGATTTAATTATGAGCTATAATTAAAGCAAAAAGGATTGCGACACATTGTGACTCATATTTAAAACCAAAATATATTGCATGTAAATGATACGTATTAAAAAAGGTAAATAAATAAAAGCGATATTCCTTAATTTTCGATAATTACTATTGCTGTAAGCAGGTTAATCAATTAGTTAATTACACGTTTTATTTTTAAATCAATTTCATTTTAAAATATATTCAAATGAATTTTCACCACAAGAGGACCACAATCTATATATGGGGATTAAAAGGAACCTAATAATTTAATAACAACAATTATGCAATCTCTTTTTGACAAAAAACGGAATCCTAATAAATATTAATAAACATATTTTAAATAGTCGCTAAACCGTACATTCACATTGTATAACAGGGTAATTAACTGATTATGCAATACCATTAACTGTTTATTGTCATTATAGTATTTAATAGTGTATTTTAAAATCAAATGTATACGTTATCTTTACCTTGATTAGTTTCTTTTAATATCAGAAAAAATATAAAATATGTCCTACATGCGTCATAAAATAGGGGGTGAAAATACACCTCCTATGCGTAAGCGAGTAAAAATAATTAGGTATGCAGTGGGTTGAAAAATACGGACTCACACGTAGGTATATGTAAAATTAAGGGTGGCAAATACGGACTCACACGCAGGTATATGTAAATAATTAGGGTTGAAAATACGGTCTCACACGTGGGTGTGTAAAAATAGGGGTGAAAAATGCGGTCCCAGCGTAAGCGAGTAAAAATAAGGGTGGAAAATCCGGTCCCCCACGTGGGAGTATAAATAGGGTGTGGGTGGCGGGGAAGCTTGCTCCGTAAAATGAGGGGAGGGGCAAGTGCCGGTGTACTACTCCCAAAAAACAATCAGTCGCTTTGAGTAGCTGACATATATTTCAAGTTGATATGTTAAGTCCTTCGAAAGTTGTGGAGTACACACACCGACAGACACACAAATTTTTTTGCTCAAACTTTGTTTTTGGACGTTTTCGAACATTTTACATCAATTGAACAAATAAAAATTTGAAAATTTTTTAGCGATACACTTCCATGCTAAGACAAGAAGTCGTATCTGCAAAAATTGCGTTTTTTGGGTTTTGCCGGATTTGGGACATTAAGGTATTTTCTATCACATAGTCAAGGTCTGGAAGTCGTATCTGTATTAGAAATAGTGATATAGAACGATATTTGTTTGTCGTATCTGCATAAATTGAGCGTATAGCAGGCCAAAAAGTCGTATTGCATATTACTAGGTCAGTGTGTCGTATCTGAAATAAAATTTGTTAGATACGACATTTGGACTTAGTATCTCATAGTGGGCGGGTCCATTATTTACCAGGACAGAAAGTGAGGTTAAATTTGTTGATACTGTGCGTAGTAATATTTTACGTTCAGTTTACAGTCGATTTCTCACATTTTGTGTATTGTTTTACTTGTTTTGCGATTCTATTATATTTCAAATCAATATTAAGTGATTAAGTGTTTGAATATTTGTCTAATAAGAGTATTTTATCGTAGGTTCTTTATTTGATCGAAACCAAGGTAGGTTTTTCAATTAATGTCGGTAAGTTTTACGGTTATGCATTATCTACATAAGTATTGTAATTTTTGTAGATGTCTGATAGAAGTAAAATGTTAGTAACACTGACGTTAAACAAAAAACTTGCTGAGAAAATGGCTTCTTATAAGACTAAAAAAATACGAATATACGATAAAAATGTTGATCTAGATTTTATTCCTGAACCAGCGTGGAAGAAGTTCAAAGTGACACCAAAACCTGGCGGAAGCTCAAAAAGTATGTAAAGTTTTATTATAAAATATGCAGTTGCGAACACGACTATTTTTATATAGACATAAAAAATTACCCGCGGATGATAATAATATATACTATGGTTTTCTTTGAAGAAACAATAGCGATACATTATTTTTTCTATGTCCTACCTGTTTAACCCTAGGATGCATGACTTGAGTCTAAGAGACTCGAGCATAAAATAACTTTACTATAAATTTTGTTTAAATACGCCCTCACACTTATCAATTTAAGAATTCGTTTTTAATATACTTAGATGCACATGGATATAAGAAAATCCAAGTAATGTGAGAAAACAATTGAAAAAAAATTTTTTTTTTTTTGTTTACAACCGCTCAATGCATAACATGAGTTCGGAAGACTCTTATGTATTTATAAGCGAACGAGCGCGGCGAAATTAAGTTTTTATAGTTGCCGGTGCGACGCTATGGTCAAAGTGGTAGGGGAATGTTATGCTTACATTTTAATTGTTGCCAGTCGCTAAGTCCAGTGTGCACTGTGCAGTCTAGTTTGAGACAGAGTGGAGCGTGTCTTTCTTCTATCTGTATAGTAACACGTGTTATATAATACTCTTCGGATTAGAACGTAAGCTTTTTACAAAGAGGTATGTATTTGTTTAGTTCATATTTTATCCATATTATTATTGTTCGATTTTATGTAAATATTCTAAGTACAGAACTAAAAATGTTTTACCAAACAAACGTTTGACGCTTGAAGAAATAATTTCTAGTCTTTTTGTTTATATAGAGTTTCATAAATATAAATACGGGAAGGCAAATTTTATAGCACAAGATGAATATTACAATATAAAAATTCGGCTAATAAAAGACTCTGTACTTTCAGATAAATATTATGGCATCTTCAAGTAGAAAACGATCCGTTCATCCCACCGAACCTGATTTTGGGGAAACAATGCTAAAATGGTATGAAGAGGATGTCAGTGAAGATCCAGTTAGCGAAAGTGAAGCATCAGAGACGGATGAAGAATACGAGCAACCTGCGATATTCGATGACGATAATGACATCTCAGACGACGATTCCGAAAGGTCTTCAGACACGGAAGCAACAAACTTGGATGAAACAATTCCAACAAATCCAGGGTCATTATATACTAGTAGGAATAATTTTCATTGGCAATACTCCCCCTTTACAAACAAAGGTCAAATCACACAATATAATTCGTTTCACGCCGGGACCCAAAGTAAAAAATGAAATTTGGTCTCCAAAAAATGCGTGGGATAAATTTGTAACTGAAGACATGATTGAAGAAATATTATTATGCACTAATAGAGAAGCCAGTCGAGAATTAGAAAAAAAAAGGTGAGACATGGCCAATAATTGAAAAAGATGAAATCAGTGCATTTTTTGGTCTGCTGCTGTTAGCTGGTCTCGAGAAAAACTGGGATACACTTGTCAGAGAATTATTTCTAGATAAAACTTCTAACCCACTTTATAAAGCTACAATGTCTGTCAATCGTTTTGAAAATATAAGACGGTATATCCGATTTGATGACCGTAGAACACGTTCAGTTAGATTTGAGACCGATAAATTTACTCACATTCGATATATCTGGGAGTTGTTTTTGAAGCAGTGCCGAACAGTTATGATACCAAAAGAGGACGTAACTATTGATGAACAGCTACTTGCATTTAGGGGTCGATGTAACTTTATTCAATACATGCCATCAAAACCAGCGAAATATGGCATAAAATTTTTTTGGCTCTGTGAAAGTGAAACAGGATATGCACTTGATGCACAGATATATTTAGGTCGACAACCCGGTGAAAATATCCAACAAAATGTAGCGGAAAACGTTGTCAAAAGTCTGACTGTTACTATCAAACATTCTGGTCGTAACTTGACTATTGACAACTTTTTTACTAGCATTCCCTTAGCTCAACATTTACTTTCTATAGGAATAACTTGTGTTGGAACATTACGCAAAAATAAAAAAGAAATTCCCAACGAATTTCAAGCTGCAAAGAAAGATGTGTTCATTCCTCTATTTTCGGGTTCAATGATAATTTGACTATAGTGAGCTATGTTCCAAAAAGAATAAAGCGGTCCTTCTTCTAAGTTCCATGCATCATGATCAATCTATAGATAATGAGAGCCTAGTAAAGAAGCCAGAAATTATAAAGTTTTACAACAAAACGAAAGGTAGTGTTGATCATATGGATCAAATGCTTGGCAACTACACCGTAAAGCGTCAAACTAGACGTTGGCCTCTTGTTGTGTGGTACAATCTATGGATGTGGCAGCTCTTAATGCGTTTTTTCTTTATATACATGAAAATGAGAGCTTTGCTTCCGGAAAAACAAACAAAAGGAGATATTTTTTGAAAGAGTTAGCAACCGAGTTAGTTTTACCGTTTATGAAAAGAAGGGCGCAAAACCCAAAACTTACAAAGGCCGTTCGGAGCAACATGAGCTTATTTATTGATCTACCGCAAGAACGCCAAGCAGCAGACACGGCCCCAAAAAAGAAAAAGAGATGTTCCGAATGCCCTTCATATACTGGACGAATGAGTACTCAAGTTTGTTATAAGTGTAAGACTCCAATATGCAAAGAACACAGTGTTTTGTTATGTAAAATGTGTACTGAATAGTTGTTATCTTTAAGAGTTAAATAAAGAGTTAAAATTTACCTTTTTTTATTTTATTTTTAAAGCGAGTCTGCGAGACTCATGTTATGCTATAACGTATAAAAATTCACGTATGCACCCTAGGGTTAAAAATATTAATACATATACAACTATTTATAAGTAGACTAGAATATGTATTAATCATTTAATTTATTTCCAGTGCAAGAAAGTATAACTGATCGTGTGTCACAAAAAGCCAAAATCAATATAATTTCCGATATAGTTGTTTGTAAAGCTCAAACAAGTATGCCAAACGAGGACCTAGCTGATGAAAATCTGAAAAAAATGATTGCTGAACTATTCGACGAACTTTTAGGCGAGGTTATGAAAATCAGCGAAAAAAATCTCCTAACAAAATTCACTAAAAAAGGAAAAGTACGCAAAAGAAGAATATATGACAGCACGATTGATGAGAGAAAAAACAGAAATGGGAGAAAAAAAGAGAAAAACATGGGGTTCAGGGGACATGCATGAAAAAAGTTATAAATAAAGAATTCTGGGAATTAACCTCTGAACAGCAACGGCAATTTGTTTTCAGTTCAGTGAAGAGAATTAAAAAAAGAGAAAAACTAAAGATGGAGATTCAAGGCGTAGTAACACAATTGTTTACTATTTGAAAAATGATTCAGGGATTGATGTTAACGTATGCAAGAAATTTTTTTTTGCCATTTTGGGGTATCAAATCCATAACAACAGAATCGTTAGAGATGTTCTTAATAAAACTGCTCCAAACAAATTACTCGTCAAACCATTAAAGAGGGGGCACCTGTCTGAGAAAAAAATTGATAGAAAAATCATGATTGAGCATATAAATTCTTTTCATCCAAGAATTTCCCATTATAGAAGAGAACATGCTCCCAATCAAAAATACCTTCCGAGTGATATTAATATTAAATTAATGCACAGCGATTTTTTGCAACAGTATCCTGAAATGACTGTTTCATACGAACTTTATCCCCAACAAATAACAGATATGAATATTTCGTTTGCGGTGCTCGGTCATGAGGAATGCTGACAATGCGAATCATTCGACCTACACTCAAAACATGCGAAAGCAAATGTTCCTGTTGATTGCGAAGATTGCCAAAAATGGAAACTTCATTATGAACATACTATCGAAGCAAGAAATGAATATAAAAGGGACGCTTCTTTAACAGCAGGCACCGAATCCTTATGTTTTTCAGCGGATTTGCAAAAGGTAACAATATATTATTATTGCAACTTAAAAAACTAATGTTATTTTATAAATATTTTTAGGTAATTATGTTACCACGTTGTGAAATGTTCAAAGAAATAATTTTTACGCCAAGGATCATTTGTTTCAACGAAAGTTTTGTTCCCCTGGGCAAGCAATCTCTGGACAATAAGCCCGTCGTTACAATTTGGCATGAAGGGGTGGCAGGAAGGAGTAAATCTGATATAATATCAACATTTTACAACTTTTTTTTGTTGCACCGTGACGCCAAAGAAATAATAATTTGGCTTGATAATTGCGCATCACAGAATAAGAACTGGACCCTATATTGCTTTTTTGTTTCTTTAGTGCACTCATCGGAGGTAAATCTGAACTTATTGAAAATAAAGTATCTACAAACGGGTCACACTTTCATGTCCGCACACTCTTTTGACCATCAGGTGGAAAAGTCATTAAAACAAAAAGGGAAGATACTAGATTTTGAGGATTTTAAGCTTTGTGTAAAGAACTCTAATAACAAAAGGGTTGATGTTATTGAAATGAATCTTAATAATTTTCATGATTTTAAAGATTTTTCCTCCCGATTTAAAATGAACAAAATTACACCTAAACCTTATCTAGCCAATTTTGTTGAAGTTCAGTTTTCGAGGGGTTCTAAAACCCTTTTTTATAAAACTAAAGTTGGCGAAGAGTTAGTCGAACTCAACTTTCTTCTGGCAAAACAATTTAAAGATGCCTTACCCAAACCCACTGTTAGATTGGTTCCTAAAGGAATCGACAAAGATAGGAAAATGAAATTGTTACAAAAGTTACCTGATATCGTTCCGCCAAATAGGTTACAATTTTGGAAAGATGTATCTGTAACAGAAGGTCCAGTTATTGACAGCGACTAGTTTTGTATTTAGTTTTGAGTATTATTAATTACTTTAACATTATGTTTTGTATTTAGTTTTGATTATTAAATTACTTTAACAATTTATATGTTTTGTATTTTTATATAAAATATAGTTGTCTTAATATGGTATTTTAATTTAATATATAAATACTAAGACAAAATGTCGTATCTAACAAAATTCAAATTTTTTGCCGAATTTGGCAAATTATAATATTTATAAACCATGTATAGGTTTATTTGAATAAATTCTGTATTTGTCTGAAAAAAAAACAAATATCAATACAATCATGCGGATAGCACAGGATATTTTACAAATTGCTTAATTTCTCAAAACTCTGTTTTTGCAGTTACGACTTCTTATCTTAGCACGGCAGTACAGTACTTCCCATCCGTTGGAAGTGAGCGTAATTAACTGCATCAACATATACGTTGCAAGAAAGTATTATAAGAGAATATATTGAAATAAAAAAACGTCCCTCGGTTATAAGCAAACATGATGATGGTTCTAGAATACCACCAATATGGAAACCTTTAATAAGCGAAATTAAACCAAACAATAGCAATGACCATCCAATACAATCCAACACTACCCTAAACCCTGTCCAAAACATCACATTAAATACGTTACCCACAATCCGCATCAGAACACAAATACCAAGATCAGCTGACTTGATAAAACTATTGTCAATAAATCTGTATACTCTTGATAAAGGTAGTAAAGACATTCTACCGAAACCTATATTATGCATAAAAAAGTTTTACTTTACCACACGATTTTATATCCTGATATGCCATCATATCGCTAAAAACAATTTCAAAAATATTTATTTGTTCAATCGCTTTAAAACGTCCAAAAACGTAATTTGAGCAAAACAATCTTGTCTGTGTGTCCTTCTGTGTTTCTATCTGTGCGTCTGTCGGTGTGTCTACTCCATAACTTTCGAAGGACTTAACATATCAACTTGAAATTTGGCACACATATAAATGTCAACTACCCAGAGCGACTGATTGTTGGGGTCAGTGGGGTATCGGAAACGGGTAAAATTGTGGGGCAAGTAACCCTTTTGCAAATTTTATTTTTTTTCTTTTGAAATGTGATTAGTAATATAATTATGAGTATTTTTGTTCCTATAATTTTTCTGTAGAACAAACGGTTTGCAAGATATTAGCACTAAACCATTACTTTAAAAAACCGGTTTTTCCTAAATATCTGCGGAACTTAACATATTCAAAAAGTGACAATAACATTAGATAGAAAATATAATTTTTTCAAAAATTTTGTCATTTTCAAGAAACTCGATTATTTTGAGATTTTGGTATTAGATAAAAAATCAAATTTTTTGTAAAGTGAATCGTTTTCGAGTTATTTACAAGAAACCTATTCTTTTGGTGAGGAAGTACTGATACAATTTGCAGCCGTTTTTTTTTGATTATTTTGATAGAAAACAACATTCTCAACACAATAATACCCCACTTTTTAACACCTAACCTAAAAATATTTAAATTTTTAAATTTCAATCTAGAGTGACTTTAATCGGTTAAAATTGTTAATTTGACATTAGGTAGTTACCTAAAATTCATTTTCCAGTAACTTTTTAGTCGCAAATTTATTGCCCTAACTCATTTTTTTAATAGTAAGGAGGAGGGCTCATTAGCATGCTAGAAAGAATATGTTTTACGAACATTTGGATACCACTCCATCCATGTTTAATCAGTATTAGATATGAAAAAGCGCCAGTAGCTTATTTATTATTACATCCTGATGGTTAACACTCTAATCACCACAGCATTAACCATGTAACCAGTGGCAACGCTAGCGATAACTGAAAGGCCTTGAATTTTTTTTCCTAGTTACCTTAGCTTTTTATTTACTCATCAGTCCTTTTTGCCTGTGATTTAAAGCATAACCACTAATGGTAAGGAAATCGGAGAAAGCGAAGGCAGAGGAATCCCATTAAAAGTGTAATCAGGATGCTACACCGGATATCAGTTCAGTTCGAGTAACGAGAAGCATAGCTAAAGTACTAGCGACCTAATGATGGCAAATATGTTTTTACCGAAACGTCGTAATAATACAAGTTTTTACGCTACACCAGGAGATAAACCCGAGAATAATGTAATTAATAATGTAAATGGACGAAACACTCGTGGAAATTTAAAATACAACAAGTTTGTTGATATGTTGTGGTACAGTATCCTTAAGACTACAAACCTAAAATATTTTCACTTGAATCGCAAAGTTTATACAGGGCCATTTATATCAAAGTTGCGTTTTTTTAAATCGAACTACCTGCACATTATTGCATATTTGGATTCCTTGGTCAATCCTAGTGTGACTTTATTTTTCACGCATGGTACCGAAAAGGAATAGTTTAACGCAATTCGTCATTTTTATGGAAAGCCAATGTCTGAAAAAAAATACCGCTGTGATCACAATACTTAGAAGGCCATGACTGCGATGTTGCTAGACATGAAATGTACTAGCGTAGTCCGGACGTTAAAATCCGGATTCTTCTTGTGTTTAAGAAATTTCTTTGTCAATTTAGAAAATTTCAAGCAATAGTAACTTGATTTTTTCAAATAGAACGGCCATTTTTTCATTTTTGCAATAATTGCGGAACTTTTTACATTTCTAACGTTATAAATTTGTCGGTATCGATCTTCAGTAGATTTCTTTAAATTTCACAATTTGTGATTAATTTGCTGTATTTTTCAATTTTAAGTTTCTATGAATAACTGGCAGGTTGTGATAGATAAACCAATTCTGTCACTTTAACTTTACTTTGACATTAGGTACTAGTTCGTGGTGCTATTTCTGATTATAGCTTTTTTGAGTAGTTAACATTAAATTTAACTGATAAAAATGTTTTTCTCAAGATGAAATTATTGACATGGTTTTTATTCTTGGAGAATGCCCTAGAAATCCCTTCCTAGCGAGTCGATCGTACTAAGCAAGACATCCTGACTGGGAACGTAATCCAAGAAAAGAATAATTCAAAAATGTGTTAGAAAGATATATTGTAACAGGAAGAGTTCAGTATCTTGAAAACCAGGAAAGAATTAAACCTGCGCCGAACGAAGTTAATCAACTCAATATTTAACTGCAGTAATAGAAAATCCTAATCACGTCCTACTACATCAAGAGCTCAAGAACACCGATTTTCAAAACAAGATTAATTTTTGCAATTGTGTGAAATAGAAGATAAGATCATGTTTACAAATGAGTGTACCTTCCATCGCAATGGGTTTGTTAACAAGCACAATTTTCATTACTATACAGATAAAAACCCTCACTATTTCCGAGTTCATAGTCAAGGGAAATGGTCGATTAATGTTTGGGAAGGCATGTTCAGTACTTCACTTATGGCTCCCTATTTCTAAATTCGAATTGATACTTGAATTTCCTCGATAATACTCCATGAAGATGTACCGCTCGCTCAGATTATAGACGTGTATTTTCAGCAAGATGGCGCACCTCCACTACGTACCCGAATAGTAAGTGAATGACTTGCATGTTTTTTTGCAAATGTATATTCCGCCAAAACTAAAGGAAACGAGTACAATGATACATTAACAAAAGAAACTGTTTGTTAGCGTGAAGGGTATACGCAGAAAGATATCTAGATCGACAACATCTAGACAAAAGAGCTTTTGAAGAACTGCGACAAGTTTTTTGTGAAACTGGTGGTGTATCCTACAAGAAACATACTAAAGCAAAGTATGTTGTAAATAATGAGGACAATTAGTTCTTAGTACCATCCACATCCCATACAACTTCATCAGAATTTATCTGTGTACGTAGTCTTGAAAAAGTTGGGGAAGAAGATGCCTTCTTTAAATTTGTTTTATTTACGGACGACTCAACTTTCCACAACGGCGTGATAAACCGACATATCTTTCATTACTATGATACTCAAAACCATCACCTGTATCGCACTGTTGACCGCCATAATCTGTGGAGTGTGGAGCCTCAATGTATTTGGGGGAATTGTAGAAGATCATGTGATTGCTCCATATCTTTTTGAATGAAACTTGAGCGGCGTAAAGTTTTTACGGTTTTTAGAACAAAGATGTTCGAATCCTCTAGATGAAATTTCTTTAGATATTAGAAACAAAATGTGGTTAAAGCAAGATGGTGTCCCTCCACATTTTAGTCGGAATGTAAGGAATTATTTAGATTTCGGAATAAATGGATTGGAAGGGAAGGTCCACATAAATTTCCACCTAGATCTCCTCAATTAACCAGCATAGATTTCTTTTTTTGGAGTTACAATAAAAATTTTGTTTATAACACTACACCTACCACTGATGATGGCATGAAGATTATAATAAAGGATGCGTTTGCTACTGTAACACCAGACATCCTTAGAAACGTTAGGAGATTTTTTGAAAAACGAGTGCGGTTAAGAAAATGGTCATCCTATTCAGCATTTATTGTAGTTTTTTTTTTATTAACGTTTATGTCTTGGTTTTAGTTTTATTTTTAATTAGGTTTTGATCGCATACCTATTTATGAACTACAATTCAAAAATCATTACCTACTAGAATGCAAACAAAAAAATTTCCATAATAATTTGAGAGAAAAATCTTAATAACTTTTTTAATGATTAATTTTAGACATATGCATTAGTTTTAGATAGAATATGAAAATTTGTTTCACATAAATAAAAATTATACAGGGTGGTCCATTTAAGTTAAGTAGGTTTTTAATGTTTGAAGAATATAAAATAAGAATCTTTTTCCTAAACACCCTGTACTAAATACCGAAATCCTACACAGTGCAAATGGAACCCTAAAGGTCAGAATAAATCGATATAAATTTGTTCAAAGTAAGAGGTTTCCGTATTTTTCGTTCTTGTTTAAATGGAATATCTTTCTTAAAATCACAATTTTCTAAAAATCGGTACGCGATAGTTGCAGGGAACGTTGAAAAAAGTTGACGTAATTTTTAACGTATGAAATTGGTTTAGGAATTTCAAAATACTATCCCCAATGAAAATTATTTCTTTGTTGACGAGGATTTTTCTAGTTTGGTTGGATTGTCCATGAATGGACTGAAAGTATTAGTTTTCACATTGTTCCCGTATACTTTCTATTCCAACTTTTTTGTGTGTGATTTTTCAGATGTTTTGGTTACTTTTTTGGGCCCGTTGTTCAATTTTCTGCAAATTTGGTCCCAGGCATCTCCAAATCGGCGGATACCGAATAAAAAGACGTTTGCCAACATTGACCGGCGTCTTCGTGAAAGTGGTACATATTATCAATTTATAAAAATTCTATTCATGTCAGGTTCTCACAGGTTGTTTGAAGCCACCAAAAATTGACAGTGGTAGGAGGCGAACTGCATATACACCAGTTTTAGAACAAATAATGTTGGATGCAATTGACGCTGATCCCATAACAACAAGCTCTCGTCAATTGGCAAGAGAAAATAATTCAAATTAGTCCACGATATGTAGAATTATTAAAACGGAACTCTAGCGACTTTTCCATTATCGAAAGATAAAAACTTTGACCATTAATGATTTTCAAGCAAGAGTGAACTTTTCACGTTGGTTTTTAGAAAAATTCGATAATGACCGAACTCTTAATTTCCATAACAATCATTACTACGATTATCAAAATCCACGCGTTTTCATTGAAACTAACCATCAACAGCAATTCAGTGTAAATGTATGGGCTGGTATTATTGGCAATAATTTAATTAGTTTATTCTCTTTGCCACAACGTTTAAATGGTAATTAATACACCAATTCTTCGGATAATGATTTACGCGAGTTACTAGAAGATGTCCAACTGGATAATATGGGTCGGATATGTTTCATGTACACCGCTAGACGGTCATAGAATCCAACTTTTAATGGACGTGGATCTAAATCCTATGGATTTTTCTTCAGGGATCGTTTAAAGAGATGGTCTATTCGGTGCCAATTATAAACGTCCAACATCTCCAGCAACGAATATTTGATTGCTCTAATTTAATAAGAGGTTATCCGCAATTATTGTTCAACTTACGTCAATCAAACCATGAAAAAAATTCGTAAATGCATGGCAGTCATCGATGAGCAATTCGAACACTTAATGAACTAATTTTTTTTGTTAATTAATACTTTGTTTAACTTAATAAACTCTTTGAAAACTATGACTTTTAGTCCACGGCCCACTTACTAAATTTTGGTGCGGTAGTATTTAATTGACCGTGATTGATGAAATTACAAATAACTCGTAAACCGTTCACTTTATCAACTTCAACCAAGAGGACCAAATTTGCAGAAAATTTAATAACAGCCCAAAAAAAAATTACCAACATATCTGAAAAATTATACAAAAAAAAGTTGGAATAGAAAGTGCACGGGAACGATGTGAAAACTAATACTTCCAGTCCATTCATAGACAATCCAATCAAACCAGAAAAATCCTCGTCAACAAAGAAATAATTCTCATTGGAGATAGTATTTTGAAATTCCTAAAGGTTTTCGAGTTATTTGCGAAAAACGATTTTCAAAATGAAATTTACTGATTACTCTGTCTTATATATACAGGGTGATTGGTCGAAACCATTCATTAGAAGTATTAGGAGTTCCAGCCATGGCTGATTTCCGAAAGTTTGTATCTGGACTAAGTGATTCATATTCTATTTAAGGAAAATATTTTCATGATGACTACACTTCCGGTTATACCGGAAGTAGCCTTCAACTTTGTTATTTTAAATGGAATCGTACCCTTTTTATGGCATATTCGAATTGTACTCGCCATTTAAGTTGAAATTTTATCAATGTTCCCTATACTTAAATTTAATAGTTTTTGAGATTTAAATTTTTTTTCGAAAATTATTGGTTGAACACTATGACATTTGACAATGCCTACTGGCGCCATGTTTAGTACGAAACAAGTAATATTGACGTTATGCATAACTTTTTCAAATACAATGCCCAATATTTTCTTCCTTTAACGGATGCAGAATAAAATTCTTCAACAGTTTTCAGTTATTCAGGTATTTCTAAAATCTCGTCCGAAATTTAGAAAAATTAATTCGATTTCTCTACGGCCGAAGCCTACTACAGATGCAGAAACCAATTACATTAATGTAAATAATAAATAATAAAATAATAACTATTAATATTATTGAAAATAAGAAAAACAATTCAAAATTTTATAAATGTTCTGTGTGGCCTCCATTTTGTTGAAGACAACCTAAAAGTCTTGACTGAACTTCTTTCGTGCAAGCTTTTTCGACGTGATGACGATTTAACTGGCGAAATGCCGTCGTTACTCTTAAGCCTAGGTCTTCTCTTGTGTGGACTGGAGTGGCGTATACTTGATTCTTGACTTCGCCCCACACGTAGAAGTCGAGTGGAGTTAGATCGGGAGATCGGGGAGGCCACCACCATGGTCCGTTTCGACCGATCCACTGATCACCAAACATAGTGATGAGCTCTTGATCAACGTCACGCGTTGAATGTGCAGGAGCTCCGTCCATTTGATACCAGCAGTATTGTAAAATATTAAGAGGCAGATTTTCTAAAAATTCAGAGACATCTGTTTTCAGAATCTCCAAATATTTTATACTTGTCAAATTTTCATCATAAATTTGAAAAGAGACACGACCATTCATTACAAGACAAAACACGTTAAAACTAAATTTGTTTTGAAAATTTGATTCTTGCTTGAAATGTGGGTTTTCCGACGCCCAATAGTGCCAATTACGTCGATTAACAATTCCTTCTCTGGTAAATTTTGCTTCGTCCGTCCAAATTATTTTTCGTAAAAACAGCGGGTCTTCCTGAATTCTGATTAACATTTGCTCACAAAATTCCACTAGCTTGAAATTATCGCCTGGATGAAGTGCTTGAACCAAGGTAAACGAATAATCATGCATTTTATGCTTCTTTAAGATGTATTGTATGGAATAGTAAGACTGGCCCAAATCTTCTGCAGCAGATTGTATCGAACCGTGGGGATAGTTATTAAAATATGCTAGGACATTAACTTCATTAGCTTCTTCGCCAGTAATAGGCTTTGATCGTGTTCTGGCAGCTTTCTCTGTTCCATACCGTAAAAATTTTGACTCTATTCGCTTAAATTTGTGCTTGTTCATTGGTGTTAAATGAGGATATCGGTCATTAAACAAACCGCCAAGTTCTGCTAATAATCTTATCACATTCTCCATGAATATAAAATAAGTTCAAAATATCCCTGTTTGAATACTTCCTATTTTCCATTTTGATAAACCGAACACAGAAACACAACAAAAGGTATTGACAGTTACCAACAACAAACTTAGCTGTGGTTTCCATGGCTATCCATGGAAAAATCAGGTAAATCGTTTTGAATTTCAGAAGAATGAACAAATACCTCAATATGAGAAAACTATCGAAGATAGGTATAGGAATGCTAATACAAATCAATGCAGAATTTTATTCTGCATCCGTTAAAGGAAGAAAATATTGGGCATTGTATTTGAAAAAGTTAAGTTTTATGGTTTTATTTTCAAAAGATGGAAGTCACATTTTGAACACCTGTAGATAATTCGCAGTACCGGAAGCATCAGCGTAAAGCTTAAGGATACCCTATGCATAACGTCAATATTACTTGCTTCGTACTAAAAATGGCGCCAGTAGGCATTGTCAAATGTCATAGTGTTCAACCAATAATTTTCGAAAAAATTTAAATCTCAAAAACTATTAAATTTAAGTATAGGGAACATTGATAAAATTTCTACTTAAATGGCGAGTACAATTCGAATATGCCATAAAAGGGTACGATTCCATTTAAAATAACAAAGTTGATGGCTACTTCCGGTATAACCGGAAGTGTAGTCATCATGAAAATATTTTCCTTAAATAGAATATGAATCACTTAGTCCAGATACAAACTTTCAGAAATCACCCATGGCTGGAACTTCTAATACTTCTAATGTATGGTTTCGACCAATCACCCTGTATACATATATATATATATATATATATATATATATATATATATATATATATATGTATATATATATATAAAACAGTGTAATCAGTAGATTTCAAGATTTCATTTTTGTCAAAGCGGTTATGTGATTATAAATTAGAGATATTTGTTATCTTTGTTTTGTCTTGAAAATCATTCTCGTGTAAGTTTATGAAATCATCAGAAAAACAAGTTTTTATTCTATTCAAACGCTTTTGAGTCTTATTCTTCCCCGAAAGTCATCCGGACTTTAAAGGCAGGTTGGTAGAAAAGGCAAACGAAAACGTCTAAAAGAAAAAAATCCCCTCATTTTTGGATATCTTAGCTATGATCACTATGGAAAAAAGAGCTTCAAAATCGGTTTCTCCGTTTGGGAGCACGATGACAGACAGTTACACAGTTCTTACCGTGTGTAACAACCTTATGTAGCATCCGTACGTTTGCGTAGAATGTTAAATGTACTTCGTCAAAAAAATAGATGACATAGAATCCAAAATTAGAAATCAATACTAGTTTTAATATAATCTACTCTAATTTTTTATCTTACAATTTTTGATGTTGTTTCACATTAATTTATTTTTAGTGAATTGCGTAAAGTCAAATATATAACAAAAATTCCTAGTTAATATAAATGAGTGACTGACACTCTTCCCAAACATGTGACGGGTTGAGTGGCTCGGCGCTGTTCATCAAAGGCAAATTACGGCCTCAAAATAATGCATTTCTGTTTATTACAATTAATTATGGGAATACTTCCCTTATTACGATTAACTTCCAGGTATTTTGAGTCACATTAGCATTAAGCAAGTTTCTACTTTATGTTATGGTAGTAAAAAGGTTGTAATTGAATGAATTCAGTAATTATTTTTTATAAGGTAAATGTATAATCATTAATTATTAATAATAATTATGCCTTTGAAGTTATCATTCATAATTATTTTATTATTTTATCTATATTCCATTTTAATTAATCAAATGTGATAATTAAATAGTTATGACATCCATGATGCAATAATGTTACAATGTAGTGATTGTCGCAAGTTGAGATATTTTCCGAATAATACAAAAATTAACTCTAAAAAAAACATTTTATTAAGGAAACTTGTCTAATATATAATTATCTATATCGAACGTCTCCTCGATTTTTTAAATAAAGTTGCCAGTTTTTGAGATATTCACAAAATGCACCATAAAGTAGCTCTATTTAATATATTTGGACAAATATAGATGCTTAAAAGAAGTATAAGATTTCATTAAAATCGGTCAGAACATACTACTGAAACACAGACACAGACAACATACACACACACACACACACACACACACACACACACACACACACACACACTACACACACACACACAACACACACACACACATAAAACACATACACACCACTACAAATATAGAACGCACAAAAAAACACGCAAACAGACACGACACACACAACACACAAAACACACACACAACACACACACACACACAACACACACACACACACACACAACAAAAACAACACACACACACACACCACACAACACGCACACGCACACACACAACACGACACCACACACAACACGACACGCACACGCACACAAAACACACACACACACACACACCACACACACACACACGAACAACGCACACACACACACACAACAACACACACACACACACGCATACGAACACGAACACACACGCGTACACGCACACGCACGCGCACACGCACAGGCACACGTACACGCACATGCACACGTACAATAAAATTTTGTGTTAGCTAATCACAACAATCTAACCACAATTTTTTCTGTTAAAATCGATTTGGAAATAAATATGCTCAATATGGTAGGCGCAAAATGGTGTTTAATTGCAAAAAAACGACATTTAGTGTTAGCCTATCACGACAATTAATAGGACCGATCCCTTTCCAATGAGATCGATTAGGGAATCCTTCACAAGCTTCAAACACATTTGCTGCAACTATTTCTGGTATCCCCATTTCTACACCTTCTGCATCATATGACTAGACCAACTACCCGAAATCAAACACGCTCGTCCATATTGAATCTAAATTAGTTACCTTTCGTATTCAGTACTTGCTAAAAATATGTACCTACTTTAAATTTGTGTAATTCTCTAAATAAATTCTTGACAAAGGAAACAAAACATTTTGACCTCATAGCGGTATCCACAACGCTTTCTTCAATATGAAATGGAACTATATATCTTCAATTACAAACAATACGAAATTTTCTTAATTCAAGGGAAGGAAGTTTCTTAACAGAAGATAGAATTCTCCCTATTAGAGAAAATATCAACATGTCTACCAAAATTTTATTATTAAAAAAATGCCTAAATATACGCAAATAATTATTATTTAGAATTTACATCAGTTCTACATACATAAAGACAAAATTTACATCGATTGGGGCTTGAACCTTGGTGGCGCAGTTGGTAGCGCGGTACTCTAGCAAAGTACAGGTCGTAGGTTCAAATCCTACTCGAGGTGAACTGTTTATTTATGTATTTAATAAAATTAATAATAATTTTTAATTATACGCAAATAATGTAAATATATTTAAATAATTACACAAAGTCAAAAACTTACATTAAGGTAACGGTAGCCAAAAATTAGCACGTTACTGTTACAGCAAGCAATGACAGTTCTAGCGATTGAGATGTCCATGAACCAATAACTAACAACAATTCATATAATGAAACTTTGGAAGACGTTCAAGAAGTTGTGCGACAATAAACTGAATACTTTGAACTACGATTTGAAGATTAAGTTGGAATGTGTAGTGGTAAAGTACTAGGGGGATCTAGAGAAAGGATGGTTTACCGCTACACAGCAGTAGTATAGACTGTAAATTCTAACGAAGGAAAACAAGAGATTGAACTCTGAGGAATCGGATTTTCTGATAAGCCACAAAGATCATAGCTCGCAAAGCCGATGATAAATTTGTAGCTGCCAGAACACGTGGCAGCCATTTTATCAACTCCTATTGTAAATAACTTTAACACTAAAGTTACTTATTCGAAAAGGAAATTTACAAAGGGTAAGAACCTTTCTCTTTTGTTATATTTTAGAACAATATTTCGTTGCATAAATTTTTTTTTTGTATTGGAACTAAAAAATTAATGTTTATTTTGAAAGCCTATCCATAAATGGTTATTTTTTTGTAGCATCACTAATTTGCCATTGGTCAGTCTCACCTGAACAATCTCACCTCAAACAATGAAAACATTTATAAGCTTTAAATCATAACTCCGAAATAGACTGGGGTCAATTCGATCAGTTTGTATGGAACTCCATGCTTATTCTATAAGTTAAATTTCTCGTGATTAATCACACCCTACTTATAGTCTGAGATTGTTCAGGATGTTTTCCCCTTTATAACCTTGCAAACGTGCCAATTTTTTTTGTTTTTGATTTTATATTATTATTTGTAAATATATTTACATTACTTGTGTATATTTAGGCATCTTATTTTCTTTCAATAATTAAATTTTGATAAACGTGTCGACATTTTCTCCTTACTGTATATAATTACGAACACCCGTGTATACATTTTTATGGTCTGTAGTGGGTACCTTGCCACATTAATTTCGTTTTACGCGCAAGGCGAACCTGAATTCATTTCCGTTCCACCTACATAACGCATGCAACTGCTTTTAATTACATTTTTGTACTAATTTATTATAACTAATAGGGGAAAAAACCCTTGTGTTAAGAAGCTACCTAATCTTGTATTAAGAAGATCTTGTATCGTTTGTGTTTGAAGACATATGGTTTTAATTCATATTTAAGAAAGCGTGGCGAATGACTCCATGAATTGAAAATGTCGTGCATGATGATGCAATTTCGTTATCTTGAAGAAAAGCTTGAGTTGGGGATAACCTTTGTTTTTGTGTCATTTTAGGATCGTTTTGATTTACTGTCAGTTTTTTATTTTTTTTTTATTTCTTATCTTGCCTTTAATTACCGAACGTGACTGTGGGAGTTTTTTTTTTTGTTGGAGTACCCAGGGGGCTGAACTCGAGATCCGGGGAGAGGGATTGGAGCCACCCTCTCGGTGCCTCGAGAGACGCGTTGGTGTTAGTAGTGGAGTTATTTTATAACGTTTATAATGTTCAATACAGAGAAATATACCGATTATCGGTTCCCAACCCACTAACCGTTCAAGGTTATGGTAGTATTTCCGTTTTGTTTTATTGCGTTAGCTTCATTTTTTCTGGATTACTCATTTCAGCTTCTGATGGTGGTTCGCTTCACGGAACTCACCAGTTTAAAGTTTTGCGTAACTTTCACTGCAGTTTCCGTACTTCTTCTTCATACATCTATCGATTGAATACCGATCGTAGCGTTTGTCGCTGTGGGCGTGTAAATAATAGTGAGAGTGAGTCATTCACTCGTTAGGTTTAGTTTTAATTTTTAGGTTTATGTTCTTAGTTTGGATGTACCCTGGAAGTAAAGATTTAGTAAGGGGGGTGTCATGTGTCTATGATTTTATCAAGATTTGCCGATAATTTTCGAATTATAAATTATTTTGTTGGTACCGAACATCTTGAAAGTAGCATAGGCTTGCGTAATTGGAAGTAATATCGCATTAATGATTGGAGAAGCTTTTCTATTGTAACGTTTTCTTTTATCGTTCAGGTATTTAAAAGGTTTATGAATCTTTTTGTTATTTTCTAAAGGAAAAATGAAGCTTTTGTTGTTGAGCAAAGTAAACATGAAAGTTTAAGAGGAGAATGGGACTTACATTTTTGGTATCCATATTTAGGGTAACCCTCTTACTAATTTGAAAGGAAACATTTGTTAATGTCTTTGTAAATATGGCTAATTTTATATAAATAAGTATGTTTGTTATTTTAAATTGATTGAATTTCGTTAAATCGAGTTGAGGTTGCAGTATGTAAAAAGGGATTAAATTACAGAACGCGTTCAAATTGATACATCGTAATGTACACCTTTTGTCAAAGTTGCATATTTCTCTTGATAAGAGTTTGGGTCTAAACAAAGAAATTTGACTTTGAATACATGGCAGTAAAGGCTACTTTACTTGAAAATTTCAATTTACCATATATCAATTTGCTTAGATAAGGTTTCCAGTAGAAGTAGGCTCTGCTGACAGTGCAATCTCTCCCGATGATCTTCGAGTTGGACTTGAATGCGTGTAGTTGGTATATTTTGAGCACTTTTGTTTAATTGGGTAATTAGGTAGAGGGGGTTAAAAAAACTAATGTGGCGGCAAGTGAAATTATTCACAGGAGCAGTGGTACTTTAGGCTTGGAAGAGTTTATGGTTTCGGTGACGTAGTAATTACCGCGGAACAACGGCAATCTAGGATCCGTGTTGAAGGAACTGTCGAAACAAGGTGTTTCCCTCACACTCCAAATAAGGGATCATATAATTGCTTTCCCTTCACGAGACCAGTTTATCGTTTTGTGCAATTGGTCCATTCAGAAAGCCGTATAGTGTTCGAATTTACCAAGTGCTTTCGTTATTCTCTGCAGAAGTCTTCGCGTTTTAGCGGAAAAATACATTTGTTTCAAAGTTTCTAACGTACAGTTCACAGTGCGTATTAAACAAATAATCTGCCGTAAATAAAATAAAGTTTTTTCGTAATTAAGAATATTAAGAATTATCCAGAACTTGTACATTATTAGAGTAAGGATAATCAGCAACGTACTGTAAATAAACCAGCTTTTGTGTAGTTAACTAGTATAAAGTAAAGTACAGTGAATGAACTTCGTGTTAATATAATTATTCGTATACACACGTTCGATTTAAATTTCATCAAAACGCGAGTTGAAAGAGAGGCCGATGATTTATTGCATTTTTTCTTGTTTTATGATTTGAGCATAATTAAACGTGATTTGAGAAATTCAATTTCAAACGATTGTGTACAAAATTTAAGACGTGTATTTTCTTTTTTTTTTTGATACAGTGAAATTATTTTACACATTCAGTTTTTTTTTAATTAACGTAACGGAACTAGAAATTGGTGTTTGATTATCTAAGAAGTGATTGATCTTTGCGGCACGCTATTATTTTAGTTAAGCGTGCAAATATTTGTTTCGAAGCCTTTAAGGTTGGCGAAAGATCTGCAGCCGGCGAAGATTACGTATAGGTAAGCACGTTATTTGAGTATTTTTAGCGAACTGTGAACTTTCGTAATTAGGCATTTCCTCCCCTATCATGACATCAAATACTCTGGCGCTCGTTTCCGGTTTAATGACTTTTCAACCCCTATTTGGAGCCATATATATATATATATATATATATATATATATATATATATATATATATATATATGTAGGTGGAACGGAAATGAATTCAAGTTCGCCTTGCGCGTAAAACGAAATTAATGTGGCAAGGTACCCACTACAGACCATAAAAATGTATACACGGGTGTTCGTAATTATATACAGTAAGGAGAAAATGTCGACACGTTTATCAAAATTTAATTATTGAAAGAAAATAAGATGCCTAAATATACACAAGTAATGTAAATATATTTACAAATAATAATATAAATTCAAACAAAAAAAATTGGCACGTTTGAAAGGTTATAAAGGGGAAAACATCCTGAACAATCTCAGACTATAAGTAGGGTGTGATTAATCACGAGAAATTTAACTTATAGAATATGCATGGAGTTCCATACAAACTGATCGAATTGACCCCAGTCTATTTCGGAGTTATGATTTAAAGCTTATAAAGGTTTTCATTGTTTGAGGTGAGATTGTTCACTGCGGGTGAGACTGACCAATGGCAAATTAGTGATGCTACAAAAAAATAACCATTTATGGATAGGCTTTCAAAATAAACATTAATTTTTTAGTTCCAATATAAAAAAAAAATTATGCAACGAAATATTGTTCTAAAATATAACAAAAGAGAAAGATTCTTACCCTTTGTAAATTTCTATTTCCTTTTCGAATAAGTAACTTTAGTGTTAAAGTTATTTACAATAGGAGTTGATAAAATGGCTGCCACGTGTTCTGGCAGCTACAAATTTATCATCGGCTTTGCGAGCTATGATTTTTGTGGCTTATCAGAAAATCCGATTCCTCAGAGTTCAATCTCTTGTTTTCCTTCGTTAGAATTTACAGTCTATACTACTGCTGTGTAGCGGTAAACCATCCTTTCTCTAGATCCCCCTAGTACTTTACCACTACACATTCCAACTTAATCTTCCAATCGTAGTTCAAAGTATTCAGTTTATTGTCGCACAACTTCTTGAACGTCTTCCAAAGTTTCATTATCTGAATTGTTGTTAGTTATTGGTTCATGGACATCTCAATCGCTAGAACTGTCATTGCTTGCTGTAACAGTAACGTGCTAATTTTTGGCCACCGTTACCTTAATGTAAGTTTTTGACTTTGTGTAATTATTTAAATATATTTACATTATTTGTGTATAATTAAAAATTATTATTAATTTTATTAAATACATAAATAAAAAGTTCACCTCGAGTGGCATTTCCTCCCCTATCATGACATCAAATACTCTGGCGCTCGTTTCCGGTTTAATGACTTTTCAACTATTTGGACTATATATATATATATATATATATATATATATATATATATATATATATATATATATAGGGTGCGGCATTAGTGCGTCGGAGTAAGATATATCCGTTATTAAAGGAGATATCAAAAACAGTTATTTACAAAAATTATGGACAACCTCAAACTTCACATTATAAATTTATTTTCGTATTTACAGGGTGTTACATATTACCAGGGTGAACCAGACATACTTCTTTTTAAATGGGACACCCTATATATTATTTCAAATTTAGATTAAGCTCATCTCCCCCATACTTCCAATATAGGATTTCATTACGTTATACAGGGTATTTTAAAAGTTATGGTCAATTGTACACGAAAATCATTCTCATTTCAACGTCCTGTATACCCTAGACAGGACAACCTAGCAATAATTTTTTCCAGGCATACCTGTTTGACATTGGTACATTGTTACGAGAAAGTGTTATTTTTTTCATTATTGCACCAATTGAATATAGAGCGACCAAAAATTCGAACACATGATTTTGTCAATTTTTTCAAATGAATCACCCTGTATTTTATTTTAAAAAGTGAAAATACAATTTATGTTCTTTCATTTCTATTAAGCACTCCCTATAGCTAAAACAGTTAATTTCTGAATATATATATATATATATATATATATATATATATATATATATATATATATATATATATATATATATATATATATATATATATATATATATTTTCAGGGATAATGTAACTAGTGTTAGATTGTCTTCGCACTCGATCAATTTTCATCGGTTTTAACTCGAGCTATCACCGATTATTAATCATAACAAGTGTTAGTTATATTTGGTAAGAGAATATAATGAACGATCATAGAAGATATATTTTTTAAAGTTTACAATTTTAAACGATCTGTCACTTTGATAGTAAATATTACAGTTGAAAGTTAATCAATACAATTATTTATTTCTTTGAAACTTTTTGTCACTTTAACATTAAACTACTTTATTCATTAAAATCATGTGACAGTCAACATGCGGAGACGAAGCCACGTTTCATAAAAATGGAACTGTGAATAGACACAATGTCCACTATTATTCGACAAGTAATCCTAATTTTTGAATGTTTGGGGTGGTACAGTTGGAAATCATGTAATTGGACCACATTTTTTCAATGGAACAGTGAATGGTCAGGTTTATTTGAATATTTTAAAGAATCATTTACCAGTACTGTTGGCAAACGATCCTCTTAACATTTGCCAAAGAATGTGGTTGTTACACGATGGAGCTCTGGTACACCGCACTAGATTAATTCATAATCATCTTAGTACCCATTTTCCTGGAAGATGGGTGGGAAAGTGGAGGACCCGTTGCATCGCCAGCTGGTTCACCAAAGTTAAGTAAAATTGACTTCTTCAAGTAGGGTTATGTGAAAAACCGTGTGTACCAAATACCTCTAACCACACAAGATGATATGAATAATAGAATACGAGAAGCATTCAGGAGTATTAATGTAGAAATGTACGTCGAGAACTTGAAGATCGACTACAATGCTGTATTGATGTTTTCGGCGGACATTTTGAACATTTATTATGAAATTAATTAATTTTATAAGAATTTTGTCTTAATAACCGATGTTTTTTGAATTCCTTATAATAATTTGTCACACTTTTATTTGTTCACGGCTGACTTGTTATACTATAAATTAAAAAAAAATCTCTTTCTGTTATGAAATTAAAAATGTCTCAGAAATTAACGATTTTAGCTTTAGGGAGTACATAATAAAAGTGAAAGAATATAAAATATATGTTCACTTTTTAAAATTAAATACAGGATGATTCATTTGAAAAAATTGAGAAAATTATGTGTTCGAGTTTTGGCTCGCTCTATATTCAATTGGTGCAATAATGAAGAAGTAGCACTTTCTCGTAACACTGTACTAATGTCAAAAAGTTATGTCTGGAAGAAATTATTGGTAGGTTGTTCTGTTTAGAGTATACAGGACGTTGAAATGAGAATGATTTTCGTGTACAATTGATCATAACTTTTGAAATACCCTGTATAACGTAATGAAACCATATATTGGAAGCATGGGAGAGATGAGCTTAATCTAACTTTGAAATAATATATAGGGTGTCTCATTTAAAAAAAAATATGTTTGGTTCACCCTGGTAATATGTAACATCCTGCAAATACGAAAATAATTTTATAATGTGAAGATTGAACTTGCCCATAATTTTTGTAAATAAATTTGTTTGATATCTCCTTTAATAACTGATATATCGTACTTCGACGTACTAATGCCGTACCCTGTATATATATATATATATATATATATATATATATATATATATATATATATATATATATATATATATATATATATATATATATATATATATATATATATATATATATATACATATTGAGATGTTCAGAAAGAGGTAAAGGAAGGATCGTACAGTTTGAATGACAATTTAGTAATAAAAGGTGATTTCAAGCTCGATACATATGCGAGACATTTTTTTATAGAAATCTGGTTCACGATGTGGTTAAAATAGATGTGTTTTGTATAATTTAGTCTGAATATTATTTACATAGTTTGGTTTCTTCATAAAAAGCATTGTGCTACCAACAAAGATGTCAAGAATGTTAAATACACCTATTTTCGTAAAGTCAATTTAGCATTTCATTTTTTTCATTAAAACTCAATTTTTGTAGGGTATTTTGGAAAGTGAACACTTTACAGGTGTTTAAACATAAATTGTATAGTTAGGATTATGTTAAGGATATTGTATAATTAGTTTTCGAAAGCAGGAAATGTAGAAATTTAATAAAAGGGTTATCATATAGACATATTAGACATTTTTCGCAAATATTTCTGGAAGCAACTAAGTGACGAACATTGTGATTTAAGTTTAACAGCAAGAACAATGCTTAAAACAATTTAGCATAAAGACATTCATGGTGATATACATTTTTATAATAAAAATTTTAATAAGTGTGTTAGACGAAGAGACTTTTTTAATGCAACAATATATGACTCTATGCATTAGAAAAGATCAGTGAAAATAATAAAGACAAGCATTACAAACCTCGAACATGACATTTTGTGTGTTGAAAACATTTTTAAATATGTGTTATTTCCAATTTTAGATTTAAGTTTGGTAGGTTATAATTTCTAGGTTTTTTCCATAATTTTATAGTTTTTTTATATTATTAGGCTTTAATTTTGCTCTTAAAGCAATTAATAAGCGTTCTTTCACAGTATCTCACTGTTTTTATAAGGATACTTTGCTTTTTACCGCAAAATTGTGTGAAATTTTAGGTAAATCTAGAATATTTTTACATAAACTCAACATTCTTTTAAATTCAATATTTCTAACACTAAAAGTATATTTTCTTATGTAAAATTGCCTCAGAATTCCGTTTACGTTATTAGATTAGGTGTAGCTTGTAAGTTTAAATAGTTATAAGCATATTCAGCTTAGAGTAAGTGAGTTCGTATATTAATTTTAGGAACCATAGCTTGTTAGGTGTCTTTTGTTCAAAATTTTATGTAGTTTTCATTTTTTGTTAGTTTTAGATTCGATAAAGTATAAGAAAGTTATGGCCAAATTTCCATTTTAGTCCAAATTTGTAAATGTTTCGACCAATAAGAGCCTTAGTTACTTAGGTAATATGGCTAAAAAAAAATTGAATTTTTAGTAACAACCAAAAAGGTATAAAAGGAATTGCTCTGGACTCTCTAATCTCTCTCTAGTTTTGTTAAAATTTAAAATAAGGTTAAAGCAGTGTTGTGCATTTGTGAAAAAAAAGAGTAAGTTTTCATAACCTGATTAAACCATCGTAAAGAAAGTTACGTTTTACGAATAAAATAATTCGAGAGCAATTGTTTTTATACCGGCGGTTAAATAAAATAGTTCGGTCTCCGATACCTGCTGATTTTCGTAAAATAATTATACGAGTTGATTTGTGTTACGTTTTTTTGTTGTTAAGAATTTTTCGTGTTATCGTATTTAATTTAATTTCGTGTCTACCAAATTAAAATCATATTTATTTGGTTACTGGTGTTTTATTTCTACGTACAATTCCTTCTTAATAAAATAAATTTGATCCGGTACCTAAAATAAAAGTGATTATAACAAAAGTTTGGATAACATTTAAACATTTTTTTTTTAATCGATAACAATCATTAAGTTTTTAATCTATTTAAATAAAAATTACCAAATTAAAATAAGTGACTGGAGTGGCCGATTTGGAAAGAAAACATTATTTGCCTTTGGAAGTTGCTGTCATCGACAATCCAAGTACCGGGTAGCTGCACATGTATGTATGGTAACAGCTAGAAACGAGTGGAAAGTACCTGCATCAATTTGGAACTATTCGAAGACATCCACCTGCATTGAGGACTGTATATGTGAGTCACATTTTTGTGTATATAACCCTATTTTATTGTGGACATTTATTTGATAAATTTCCTGCAAATTCATTATTCTTTAGATATATGTATTGGTATATTATTTCAAACAATTACTTGTGTAAACACTTGTAAAGTAATCAAAATTTTTAAATTATTTTCATTGTTGAACTTAAACAGTAAATTTCTAAATTAGTTGACAATTTTGACATTATTAAATTCATTCAATCACATTACAACGCATGTGTTGGAGGTAAATTCTATACAGAGTAAATTTTATACAGTTGTAGAAATTTTATAAAGTGTAAATCTTATACACACATTCACATCTAAATATAAAGTTAATTTTCCAAACTAAATACCTTTGATCCCTATCCCCATTTGAGATTGAGCTAGTCCGGTGCAAAGTTAAAATTCATTAATAAAATAATTAACATTTTAACATTTAAATTTATTTTTATCTAATATCTAACTACCTTTCCCCACTAAAGAGACACAGCCAAACAACCCTTTTCCCTCAAACGTATTTAAATCTATATTTATTCAATTTCGCCATTACAATATATATATATATATATATATATATATATATATATATATATATATATATATATATATATATATATATATATATATATATAATGTTAACGACGTGGTAAAGAAAAGAGCTCTCAATCTACGGTAAGTTTCGTAAGTAATGTACTTTGCTGACCTACACTGTAGTGCACACTTGCCTTTTTTATTTAAGCGATAATTTCTCTTTGTTCGAGTTGGTTTCCGAGAGGAAGTAGTATTTTTTTATTCGTTATAACCTTTAATTTAAATTTTTAATATTTTCTGACTATTGTTCTGGACACTAATATCTATTGAAACAACTTATCTACAAAAATACTTTTTACACAGAGAGAAAATTCACCCAAAGACTTTTTTTATGATCAATATCACCCCAAATTATGGTAATGTTAATTATTCGGTAGATTTATTGTAAGTGGCAAAGAACCGTAGATCTAATTATTTTATCATATAATTTTACGCTTTGATACATAAAGAGTCGAAAACAATATATTATTATGGTTCACGAAATGTTATTAAAAATTATTTTGTCTTGGCAATCCTTTAATGACGTGTTTACTAATAACGCAAATGCAGGTTCTACGTATGTTACGTTTCAAATTAGAATAAAATTATGGCTAGAATAACATTAATAACCTTTGAATTAATAAATTGCAGCTACAGCTTTAATATAAACGATTAAACATTTAAAGCAATAATCATTTTTTCAAACGTATTCTTACTATTACCATTGAATAATAACCTAACATTACATTAATAATGACAGGGTACATGTTTTTAATTACTGTGCTTTTCTGTGGTATTTATTCAAAAAATGTCTGTACGAATTAATACTTAGTTACAAATTAACAAAATGTGTTTTTTAGATTACTCGAGAAGCATACGACTTTTATATTAGAACCTCCTTAACATATCATGACAAATGTGCTGCATCTGCTAATATAAAACCTGAACATGCAGATGAAATTATCCTTCACGCAAACATACCCAACGAGGAAAGTTGTGAACGTTACATTCTGTGTCTTTTTAAAAATGTGGGATTGGTTCAGGAAAGTGGAGAATATGTCCTTGATGCAGTAAAGCGCTACTTGCCTCCAAGGGTTATGGAAGTCTCCAAAAAGTGTATTGCTAATGTAGAAAAAGAAAAATCAGAGTTGCAAAATGTTCGTGATTTTACAAATTGCTGTTTGGATTCTATGACAGCCTAAATGTCAAATATAGGTGATAATTAAAAGTTAAGTGTTTCGCAAAATCTGCACTTGTTAGTAGGATCAATGTATTTTTCTCTTAATGGACTCTAAATATACCTATTCAATTTAGCCTTATTAGTAGTATGATTTCCTACTTTAGGGTGTGAAAGACCTAAGGACGTATTCAATGCGGAACTGTAACACCTATTAGTAATTTTTAGCATAAAGCAGCACGACCGACAGATTTTAGGAATAACACACCTCATTTCACAGCGCAACATTCCTTCTCTTATGGAAATCACTAACAATGGCGTTGATTCACATTATTAGTGCTTTGTGATGGGTTGCGGACTACATCAGCACACCTTGCATCATGTCCCTGTGGATCCTTTCCCTGTAAAGGTTTCTTAACGTTACTGAAAGAACTTGGGTGTATGTAGTACTTGTTAAAGGTTTTGTAGTTTCAAGGTTTCAATTACCACGTACGCCCGTTACTTCACCTCTGCATAATATATTTCTGTAAAACAGTCGGTCGTGCTGACATACGCTAAGAAAAGGGTAAAAAAAAGGCCCTACTGATATGGACTGTTTGTATCGTTAGTGCTTACGATAAGAGTTGTAAACCACCTGATAAGAAAATACTGATTAAAACTACTTTCTTAGTAATGCTTTCTATTATTTTGTACCTTATGTTGTGAAACCTTTTTTTTTTAAATATCGGTTCCTTAAGCTTACTATAAGTGCCTGGTACTTTATTTTTTGAATAACTACAATCATCCGTTAGCTTCCTTAAATCTGTAAAGCAAATACTGCACAATCCCTTCTTTATAACGGTCGGTTTTGTTGCTATAATCTATAAATTATTAAATACCATTAAAAAAGCACAATTTATTGCTACCTTTAGCCTTTAAGTACACGCGCCTAATTTAATTACGTAACCGCGTGGTGTATTTTTTACACGTCAGAAATTCACCACAATTTATCTAGAAATCGTGTCATAGGATCAATGACTGCTACAAATATTGTCACAAACGCTCTTCAAAGAATATGTTTACAGTAGTTAGTGACCCTAAAAATGCTATTAATTAAATATACTGGGTGTTTCAAAAAAAGTTCCGCTAATTTATAGGGAAAATAGAATATTAAAAAATAACGTTAGTTTGGTTATTAAACATGTGTCCGAAAATGCCTCCTTAAGAAGATACGGCCCTGTAAAAGTGGCCCCAAAAATCTTTTATTTTATTGTCTCTGAAACGGTTTAAGATACCTAAATGAAATTTAGATCACAAATACCTTTGATTAGGTCATAAAACAGTGTTAACAAATTTTTAATATTTTGTACAGAAGTGTCGCTTATGGTGGGGGGGAGCGCCACTTATTTTTCCCCCAAACTTTTTTTATGGGGATATTTTTAATTTTTGGGGCAAAAATAATATTTGCCACAAAAAAGATATTCTTGTTGAAGGTCAAAAAAATTACTGGTTTTGGAGTTATTTGAGGTTTTGCAAGTTTTAACTAAAATAAGAAAATAAAAGGAATATTGAGCTAATTTGATTCACCTGAATTAAGTAGGCTTAGACTTCAGACTCGCGATTTTTTTTTGTTTGACAGATTCGTTTGCACATTGTTGATACTTTTAGTTTGTTTAACAAGTAATAACACTTTTAAAAACTTTGAAAATGAATATGTACACTAATAGTGACTATACCGATATGTTGTTAACATTAGGGGAATGCTAAAACAGCGAAAAGAAGACATGCAGAAACATTTTCATGAAGAAGTGTTCCGGATTCAAAAATATTTTTGAATTTAGTGAGGCGGTGCCGTGAAACTGGAATCAAAAAAAGGTGAATTCAGATAGACCACGAGTGGCAATAATTCCTCAAACAGAAGAAACTATTTTAAATCTAGTTGTTGCGGTTCCCACGATAAGTGTAAGAAATGTGACAAGGACAAGTAACGCAAGTGTTTCTAGTGTACACCGTGTATTAAAAGAACAATTATTGCTCCCGTTTCACTACATGCAAATACAAGAATTATTGCCTGAACACTTTTTATTGAGAAGAGACTTTTGCGAATTATTATAAGAAAGAATGACACGGAACCCTGATTTTTTCAAAATATTCTCTTCACCGATAAGTCACTTCTGGGCAGAGGAAAATCGAAAGGCTAAACGCGCAAGTTGAATGTATGGGTGGGCTGCTTCAATAGGCAACCGCCTCGTTGCATACCATATTTTTGATGGAAATTTAAATGGTGATGTTTACTATGAATTTTTGGATAATATTTTCGCTATTAGAAGATTTTCCTCCTGATCTACGAAGAAATGTGGTTTTTATGCATGATGGTGCTTCACCTCATTTCAGTGGACAAGCTAAAAGATGGCTCAACGAACATATTCCAAATCTTTGGATTGGTCGAGGTGCTCCTATTCACTGGCCACCAAGGTCCCCTGAGATAAATCCCTTGGATTTTGATGTGCGGAATTTAGTTAAAGAAAAAGTATATTCAAGCGAAATAAATTCCATTGAAGAACTTCAAGCGAGAGTTGAAAATAATTTAAGAATGTTAATTCAAGAACCACGGCCATTCCAAATGATTATTTTTTGACGAGAAAAACGTTTACGATTATGTATTCGTGAAAATGGAGGGCATTTCGAACATTTAATGTAAAAACCCATACCTACTTATTCTGTTTGTTCTGTTTGTTTTGTGTTATTCGTTCTTTTTTTAAATTGTTTCCTTTGTCTGTTCTGTACCTACAGTAATTTTGAATGTCATATGTAAAGTGAATCAGGTCAATTGTGAACAGCTAAACTCAAAATCTAATGTTTACATAAAGATTAATATTATTTACGGATAGGCAAGACTAATACTACAATTTACATATTTGTAATTGACGTCCCCGATGGATAAATAAGCTTCAAGAACATTCCAGGTTAATACAAATAACATAGACGTCAAACCTTTGGTTGACAATTTCTCAATCTGAAGTCCCTATTACACAAACTAACATTAAAATGACGGACTGTTAAATGATCAAAATAGGGAAGGTAGATGTTATGGCCTCGAGATAAGAGAAATGCTTTTGAGCCAATTAACGGAAGAATGCTAATGAACAAATTACTCTTGAACTTAGCAGCGTTCTTAACGGCTGAAGAGTGTAAATCCCATATATAACGGATTAATATATAATTAATTAAAACCACTCTAAAACTTTTAGCAACTTTGTCTTTTAACTCTTAACCATTCAGGTCTTTTTAAGGTTGACCCGAAGGATAACCTTTACGATAATTTTTAAATTTGTTGAATATCAATCGCCTTTAGTATAGGCAACTCAAATTGTTATCGTGTAATTGTGGAAAGTATTATATGTATTAGTATATTATGACACTAATGCATAATTGAGCCTTTAAAGCATGAGCAACGGGTTTAAGGCCACGACGCGCAGCAGAGTAGCCTTAACGTAGCGAATGCTTTAAAGGCGATTATTCATTGTGTCATTACGATATTTTTTAGTGTGAATTCGTAATTATAATAGTAATAGTAGTAATAACCACAATCATCTTAATTGGAAAAAATCAAATTAATAAATTCCATGCATTTTATCGAGTGGGTAGGTAAATGTCATTTGACATTTCATTTAATTATTAAACGTCATTGTTATACGCATTGAAAATGTCGACGGAAATTGAAAAATTAGCTGCTGTTACTTTTTTTGTGGTAAAGTTGTCAACAATTTGATTAATTTGACAATTCACAATCTAATCTTATTTGTTTAAGCGGCTACCTAGCTACGTTTATACGCACGTAATGCGGTATAAAACCCGATTATGCCCGCTTTTGGGTTTGTTTTGGATGGTTTATGATACATGAATACTAAAAAAATTATTAAATGTGTTTTATTTGGTATAACATCTTTAAATTTCTTGTTACAATATAAATTTAATAAAAATGCAATACTGGCACAATATAAATGCCATACATATAGAAAAAGTAAAAAAATAATAATAAAAGGTGAAATTTACTGCAATTTAATTTAAATGTTTTAATAAAAATTTATATGAAATATTCTTACTAATAGAACACAGTTGTCTTCATATACTGTCCGCTCTACACTAGTAAACTACTAATCTTCTTCACTGTGATCTACATTATTGCATTCTATGGATGTGATCACTGTGCCTGAATGTTCTTTGGACACTGATTTCTCACACGCATTGCATGTCATCTTGGATAGAGATTCATCCTCCTGTTGTTGCTCTTCTGATCTCCTGTACTTTTTAAGGGACAGTCGAATATCTGCAGTCAGGTTCCGTAAGTCAGCTCTTACTTCAAGGTATGGCTTCATCAAAGAAAGCGATAGTCCTTTCAGATAATTTCTTCTGTATTTATGGCTGTCGTTGATATGGGTTGCGGTGTATATAATGTGGCTGTTGATTTGTGCTATATTCAGAAACCAAACCCAAAGGCCTTATTCGTTTTCTTTGTAACGTGTAATTTGAGAAATGGAATTTTGTTAGTACGATTTTTGAGATTCTTATGCCTGTTGTTAGGCAACACATTTTACACTCCAATTTGGGAACAATAGGAGTATCTATTTTCAATTTTTCTCAGACATCGTGGCAACAGTGCATTTATTTGCATTCCCTTTCTAATAAATTTAAATCGTGATAAGGCCGAATTTTGTTATTCATTAAAAAGGAACATGTGACTTCTTCTATTCTAGTCTCTGGTGTGAGTAACGAACGCCAGTTTAAGAACATTTTTTTGCGTTTTAAGGAATCTGAGATGGTCAAGATTTCTTCTGTAACGTCTGTAAAATTAAGATTTCATAGAAATTACATACAGTGGATACAGCTTTTACATTCTTTTCCATATTTAAATTTGATACTGCATATTTATAGTACTCGTTTCGACGGATTTTAAAGATTTCTTAACAACCGTTTTCATTGGATCAAGAGGTGAGTTAAATTGTTTTTTCCTTTTTTATATGGATCACCTCTGACTAAACCTTTACGTTAATAAAATACATGTGTTCTAATTCTACATAAATTAGAATAACAATTTAGTATGCGAAAGCTAAAACCAAATCGTTTCTCTAGGTGTCTTTCTCTGATTGTCATTGTGGTCCTCTCGTCGCTCTTCTGTTCAATCAATGCTGTAACGGATTGTCCCGCCGGTATATGAACTACTCCTTTAGACCTGGATAAGAACATCCGATTAACAGTTCTACGTGACGACTGACTATCGAGTAGGTTTTACACCAGCCCGCAGGAAGATATATGTCGGTACCGAGTTTGCTGCGACACTGTGGCGGCTTCTTACCTTTTACTCACATCTGTATTCCAATTACAAGCAATTTCATTGTTGACGGTGCAGTTACGAGTAACTCACGTGCTTTATTGTGTACAATTGTGTAGCTTGATGAACAAAATACACCACGCGTGTGATTATGTAAGTATAATTTCGTAATTTACTTTGTGTTGCTTTATTTTTTTTGTGGCAATTTTTCACATAAATAACCTTAGTCTCGATACTAGTAACATATCTATTTCTTTTCAGGGATCGGATACCTGTGAGGAATCCAAATAGTCTCACTGAGGATGAGCTCTATCTTATGGCTCAAGCAATAGTTGGAGAAGAACCCGAAGAAGAAGTTGGCGAAGAATCAGGCACCTCACAAGAAATTGTTACAAAGGAAGATCATTATAATTCAATGTAACGGTAGTTCAGTGAACAGTGCGCAAAAATTGGGTAGTGGTGGTAACGAATATTTTGAAGGTAAAACTGAATACCCTTGTGGAATAAAAGACCAATATTGAGTAGATTTCGTAATACTTCTCAAAAAAAAATTGTGCGCATATTACCTGGTCCAAAACCATGTGCACAAGACATTGACGATTAATTATGTGCTTTTTAAATATTTATGACCGATGACATAATTGAACATATTGTTCAATGTACAAATTTGAATAAATTATGACCGTCCTCGAGATGCGAAAGAGACAACAAAGATTTTATTATTGGCATTTATTGTGATAGATATTAATATATATATATAT
>JARFJB010002096.1:70000-82500 GCA_036346205.1 Vesta saturnalis
CGAGTAAAACCATACATTCAAATTAAATGTTCAAAATGGTGACTACGCCTAGTTATACACTTTGCAATTCGCTCGGTAAACGAAAGATTCCCTTGCAACAACATTAGAGGAGAAATGGATTGAAATGCAGCTCTAATTCTATTTTTGATATCTTCGTTTGTGGTGGGAGGATTTTGGTAAACTTTTTGTTTAACGTAGCCCCAAAGGAATAAATCAAGTGGCGTAAGATCCGGTGATCTGGCTGGTTCTATCCACGTCATAGGTTAATTGCTATCGATATATTGCCTAACGTTGATTGCATTGTGGGGAGGGGCCCCATCCAGTTGAAACCACATCCTACGAATATTATCTACCTCGATATTTTCCAAAAGCTCGGGTAAAACATTTTCCAAAAACTGTAAACATCTTTCTCCAGTGAGACTCCCATCAAATAAAAAAGGACCAACCATATTAAAATTGATTATATACCTCCCCACACATTAACTGACCATCGATGCTAGTGATCAACAACTCTTAAGATATGTGGATTAGTATTTGAATAGTGATGTTAGTTATGTGTATTAATATTGCCATTATTGTGAAAAGTTGCCTCATCCGCGAATAGAATGTTATTAACAAAATAGGGTTCCACATTTACTTTAGTAGTTACCCATTAGCAGAAAGATTCACGATTTTGAAAATCTATTTCACTTAAAGCTGGATGTTACTCGATATGATAAGGATGTAATTTGTTTTTTTTTAATAAAGCTGCGAACTGTATTTTTATTTAGGTCTTGGTGTGTACTAATTTGCGGATTTTCTATAAGATATGCCATAACTTGAAACTCAATTTCTTCATTTGGGCTTGTTTTTGCGCGCTTGGGATAACACACACTTCAAGAATTTATAAATCTCTCGGCTACATTCATAAACGATTCTTTCCGCGGCTGTCTTCTCTCTGCATATAGTTCACCGTACAAACTGGTAGCCAACAAAGAATATCTTTGAGCTTCGCCGTAAATAAAGATCATATCGAATATTTCTTCTTTGGAAAAATTCATTTTATACAAAAATTGACAAAGCGACAATCCAAAAACACAAACTAATGGAACAGTCAAAATGATAGATGCAATTGTTTCTCTTTATTGCGAGCGACTAGCCTACCTGATTTGTTTTGTTGAATTCTATTGTCATAGTAAATTTGTATGTTATAATATTTTTACGTAATTAGTATCTACTTTTCACGGGGAATCGAAATGCGAAGAAATATACAGGGTGTTGCATTTGAAAAAATTACATTTCGCGTAAGTTAATCATTCTGTATAGCTTTACATGTTTTCGAAAAATTTCACAGAGTGTTTGTTGGTAGACTATTATTAATAGTTGGTGGTATAAATATATTTACAAAATCATGGTGACAACGCTCGCATCGTGGTTCCATAGTTAACTCTATTTTGGTACTAAAGTGACGATATCTGTTGAATGGTTAGTGATACAAATACAAATTTCTATACTTTTATGTAACGGTGAATCCAAAAATGCAAAATATACAGGGTGTTCCACTAAAAAAAAACAGGTTTGGGTTGGCATATTTTTGTAAATCACCCTGCATATACCTAAATAAAATAAAATAAAATTTTACCCAGACACAAACAAAAACCTCTAAAAAGTAATTCCTTTATTAACTAGAATAAATGTAATGATCTTAAAACGGCTAGACAGCTTTTTTTGTATCATAGCTATGATCACTCTACCCTCAAACAAAAAAAAAAAAAAAAACTCAAAATCGGTTTCTCCGTTCGGGAGCTACGATGCCACAGAAAGGTGCACAGATACACACAATAAACGTACAGCATCCCTCTTTTTGCGTTGGATGTTAAATGTACTTCGCTTAAAAAACAGATGATATAGTATCTAAAATTATAAATAAATACTTATTATAATAAAAGTAAATGAAATTATGGTAATTTACTCTTAACTTTTTGTCTTACACTTGTTAATGTTGTCCATGTTAGTTATTTTTGGTGAATTTCTTTAAGTTGTAATGAATATTTTACTCGGTAAATACATAAAAAAATTAATAGTTAATATAACCGATTGACTTACACTTTTCCCAAATGTGCCAGTGTGGCTCGGCCCTGTTCATCAAAGAGCAAATTACGGCCTCAAAATAATCAATTTCTGTTTATTATAATTAATTAAGGGAATGGAATGTTTCTCTTATTATAATTTACATGTTGCAAGCCAGATTTTGAATCTCTTTAGCATTAGTCAAGGGTCTACTTTGTTTTATATACTAAAAAGGTTGTAATGTAATGAATACAGTAATTGTTTTTTAAACATGTGTAATCACTAATGATACATAATTAAGCCTTTAAACTCTCTCCCAATGAATTTAATTTAAATTTTAGAAGATTTATTATTCATTATATTAAGATTATTAGTAAATTATTCATAATTATTTTATTTATATTCCATTTTAATGAATCAGGTGTGACAATTAAATAATTGTGATATTAATGATACATTAATATTACAATGTAGTGTTTGTTACAAGTATGAGAGCTTTTCCGATTAATACAATAATTAACTTCACAAAAACATTTTATTAAGGAGCCGTCTAATATTTAATTATTTGTAACTAGCCGTACCCCATTAGTTTTAATATTAGAGTATGCATATAATAAGAGTTTCACAAAAAAATTCAACCCCCCATTTCACCCTCTTAGGGGTGGAATTTCAAAACACCCTTTCTTAGAGAATACTTACACTTCACACAGAACACACCCTTGATCGATAAATCCCGACCAACGCAGCTGTTAAATGACATTTGCAGCGCGCGAATTGTCAAACGCGCGAAGTATACATAGTGGTTTTCTTAAATTTTGTAATTTTCTACGCAGTTTCCTTAATTTTGCTTTCCGTAAGAACCTTCTACAAAATATTATAAAACTTTAAAAATCAATCAATGAAATCTGTAAGGTCGTTCTAGTTATATATATATATATATATATATATATATATATATATATATATATATATATATATATATATATATATATATATATATATATATATATATATATATATATATATATATATATATATATATATATCTCGATTTTTAAAAGTTTCCAGTTTTGAGATATTCACAGAATGAGCTTTACTTTCTTTAAAGTACCATTATTTAATAGATTTTGACAAAAAATTGACCAACAGACATTTCAAAGGTAATTCTCAATATAGAATGTCATTAAAATTGGTTATCATTTGCTAAAGGAACACGCACACACACATGCATACGCACTCGCACACGTGTACGCGCACACACACACGCACGAACACGCACACGCACACGCACACGCACACGCACACGCAACGCCCACGCATACGTGTTAGCGTATCACGTTCATAAAATTATGTTTTTGTCTATCAGAGCTATGTGAAATATAAGAGTTTTATACATGGTGTGGTGTTTCGTTATAGAAAATATAGAATATCGTCTTTGCTCATTGCAACCACATCACAAATCTTTTTCGTATCACAACCACCTAATAAATCAATATCTTGAATATAGCAAACAAAATGGTATCCTTAAATGTAAAATCATAAAATGTAATAGTTTTGCCTTCAAGATATCACCGAACCTTCCTGAGGGTATTACTACATGCATAAAGATGTTTTGGTATCAAAAAGTGATTAGAGAATTGCAGATTTTATTCTAACTCTCTAGTTGACATTTTGAATTGAATGTTGTTTCATCCAAAATAATGAACCTTGCTTGACATCCACATTAACAGTTGGGAACATACACAGAAAAACTCTTTTTGCGTACCAATTAGTTTTTATCATAAAACCATTTCATTTTATATTAATATTCACTTAACCTTTTACTTTTCCAAATTAATCTGCAGTTACTTTGGTATTATACTTAAGCATTAAACTAGAGTTCAACTTTGAAGTAGGAAAAAGGTCGTGCAATCCTCTTAACAGACAAATTACTTATACATATAATTGTGCTTTAACTATGACAATAAAGGTGACGTAGTTTTGACGCATCGTGTGTATGTAGTATTTTAATGACGTATGCAATGTATTTTGAATGTAAATGAAGTTAGTTTGCACGAAAAAAAAATTTTTTTTTGTATGCATAATGTTAATTTATGTAAATGATACGCCACCGGAATTTTTATTGAAGCATTAGATAATGTATGAAAGAATATTTGAACGTTGTAGAAAAATTTTAGTGTTGAAAACGTTAAATTTGGATGAAAAATAATGTTTGAGTAAATTCCTACTGGGATTGCACAAGTAAGACTATCAAATGAGTGAGTGAGTCAGTTTAGGGTATTGACATTGTATTAATGTCACAATTTTGTTTGTAGAAATTTTGTAATATGGTACAATATAGAAAATTAAGTGCGTGTTCATGAATAAGGTTGTTGGAATGTGTTGGAGTTGATTAAATTGTGCGGAAGTAGTGATCGCCCACATGAGAGGTTTTCATAGAAGGTTTAGTTATGATCTGGATAACGTACAGAGTGAATATAATTATAATTCATGGTTTCTTCGGAGAGTTGTCAGTGAATTTACAAAGTATATCTAGATGGCTACGTTGTTCTTATTTTCTGAAGCGTTGAGGTCGTTTCAGATCTCGACTCGACAAAGCGACGCGCAAAGTGCACGATTGTGATAGGTAAATTTTGATATTAGCGCGAAGAGATTGGTAATATGACGGGAAGAATGTATAAAAGGGAAAGTTTAATAAGGGTGTACGAGAGAACCGTTCGGTTAGAACTTAAATAAGGGAGATCGCGGACCTTAAAGTGAGCGAGTGCTTGTAAAAATTCAGTTCTGCAGTACATATGTAAATGTAAATGCAGTAACCCTTTGTGAGGTTAAATCGTATATAAATATTACAAATAAAATAGTTTAATTGTGAGTTGAAGAAAGGAATAGTGATTTTCTTCAAGGATTTAAAAAGTACAAAAGCAGATTAAAAAATAAAACAGAATATATTTTGTTGACAGTGTTCAGTAATAGATCGTGCGATAATAATAAATAGAAAACCTGAAGTAACCCTTTAAGTAATAGAATTAAAAGTTTGTTCACTTAGGTAAGAGAGTAGTGGTCAACATTGACGTTAATGAAGTACATGTGTACAATTGTTAGTAATATAAAGTCGATTGTATAAAGGCCAATAAAAATTTTAATATTAAATGTTTATGTGGAAACAGTTATTATGATAAACGTTTACGTTGAACGGCAAACCTTAAAGCAAGGAGTCCATGTGAAACACGCGTCTGAACAACAGACATTTGCGTTCGTTAGTGAGTCTAGCGGCCGGATTATTGAGCTAATACGGCCGTCTTCTGTATTTATGCCAGAGTGGGTAAAATTATAAAAGCTATTACGGGAAGCAGAACATACGGACTTCATTATATCACGGACAGAGGATTAGCTAACGTAATTTGTAAGACATAGTTTTAGGTATTGTTTAAAAGATAAAAGTACGATTACCTTTTAAGTTCATTCTTACTTGTTGGGTTAATGATTTTTAATCTATAAGAATTGGTTTTTTTGTGCCGTATGAAGCACGTGTTTGTACATATTTACATTTTCAAATTGGTCAATATATACCCTATATTTTATTTACTTTTGTTGTTTATTTAGATGAGCTGAGATAGCATAACCTGTGTAAAATTGCATAACGGGTTACATCTACTGGTAATCGAAGTGACCTTTAAATATTTTTGAGATTAATGGTCGACCTAAAATTGCATAATGGGTTAGGTTGAATGCGAAATTTAATTATTTTGAACTATTTTACAGTCAATCAAATAAAAAACACTGATAACAGAATATTTTTATTAAGTAGAAATTCCAGATTTAAATTATTACAATTCATCCAAATAGACAGATGTTTAAATACGATTATTTTAAAGATAAAGTATTCAGAAAACATATGGATGTTATCTATGATAAAAGCACTGATCTTTGGGTATTAAATTTTTCAGCAACGAATGAATGTTTTGTTGAGATAAAAACGATTAAACCGACTTTCCAGTTTGATTTTTCTAAACTGGGTAATATTTATTTAATTCAGAGTTTTATAACCATTAAAAAAATAAATATATGTATACGAGGGATAATTATATATATATATATATATATATATATATATATATATATATATATATATACAGTGTGTGATCAATAAGTTTACGAGGACCCGTGTATTTTAAAACCTTATTAAGCTTTTGGATAAATTTCTTTTAGAGTGTGATTAAATTTGAGTTGTGAATGATTTTACTGAGTAGACTACAATCCTATCTTCCACAGTTAGTATGGATTAATTTAACATCCCACCTAAGACTATTTATTTTAGAAAAATTTAAGGTTGTAGTGGCGTCTAAAGACAATTTTACCTGGACTGAGCATTGTGAGTTGTAGATGTATGGTAAGTGTGAGGTGTTTGAAACTACTTTTCAATCATTTTACTCCTTATATCGACCCCGCCCGTTTTCACTGTAGCTATCTTGACAACCCGCTTAGTTCGGTAGACCTGCACGACGCCTAGTGCGGTTTGGGCGTGTAACAGTTTTTTTTTAATCTTTAGTTATCCCATAGATTCGTCTTTTGAAAATAAGTTCTTGAACCTTTAAAAATTAGTAGTAATGATTAGATCTTGGTTTACATAAAAATTGTCGCCAATATTACTTAAACAATTGAATATAGTGTAAACTGTTACATTTACATTTAGAGTGACCTCATTTTATGACAAATGTTCATGTCTAGAAGATAATGAAACACATGCTTGGAATCTACTCGGAAAATATTTTCGAATGACGCTCATTAAAAATTAGGTTCACCTTGACTCTTAACTCAGTAGGGATCTTCGAAATCAAAATAAAAGGTGCACATCTTTAAATGGAATGATATCAAGTAGCGAAAGTAGATTTGAAATAGGGTAAGCCTGATATGTAGAATAATAGAGATTGAAGTACGTGGGTTAAGCTGCTTATTCTTTAATCGCGGACACATACGTTGACCTTTAACCACAATTTGTGAGAAATAGTCCATGCAATGAAATCCATGAAATGCATATTTGAAATCTTTGCAAAAATTATTTCGAATAAAACTGGTAAGGATTTTGTCAACGTTGACACTGTCGGAATCATCGCATTGAGCTGCACATATTTAGTTACTGTGCTATCAATCTCCATAAACAGATTTGAAAACAATGTACCGTTTTTTTCTGTAATCGCGTACTCAAACAATTTCGAGGTACGATAGACGTCTCGGATCACACTGACATTACAAAAATGCAAGAATATGGTACCCATAATATAGTAATTGTTTACTGATTCAAGTTATGATGAATATCATGAACGTAACGGAATATTTTAAATGTTGCATTCTGTAGTAGACACATTGGACGACATTTTAGGCTAATAGTACTTTGCGCGTTGAGATAAATTGTCGCCATATTAACAAATATAAAACTTGTAGCAAAATATATTGATAAAGAATATATAGCATCTACAGACCTCATTATGCAATACCTCCGTATACTGTGGACGTATAACAAATAACAGAAAGCATACAAATCTTTCCTTATTATTGACCTTAATGTGCGTAAAAGGTATACCCATTTATTAGGACGGTCCTCACAATCGAGTTCAAGGTGTGTAAGAAGGTGTATGTTCCTTTATGGACTGTCCACACGATTAGTTTTAATGTGTGTAGAAAACATACGTACTTGGAGGACGTCTCCATAACAGTTTTCCGCTTCTCTATCCAGAATTTGGAGTGCGTGAAAAACTGGGTAACATTCTTCTAACCTGCGCAGCGAGATTAGTATCGGAGTTATATTACACTCGAAGTCTCCAAAACGTCGTCTGTGGTGCGCGTCTACTTAATAATTGGAAAACCTATATGTGTGTGTTTGCGTCCGTAGTTTTAGTTTTAGCTTCCGTTAAAGTAATATACAATATCATTAATATCACAATCTTGGTGCAAGCCCAATAATGTGGATAAATAATTGTAGCAGTTTATAAACTCTAATAAATCCTAAGATAATCGTTATCGTCAGTTTGAATAGCTATACTGTCATCAGAATTTATAAAATTCTAAACCGGAGTTATCTGTTTAACCAAACCTTTCTGGATAGTTCTATATCTATAATATAACCCAAAAAGGAAACCAATAACTATACAATAGTCCCAAAAATATCATGCACTGTTCGACGTACAACGGTGATCCCGGAAATTAAAGACACAACAAATAATCAAAATCAAATAAGCAATAAACCGTAGTTCTAGGAAGAGCTCTCCTTAGAAATGGCGTATCAGTTTTAATTCCCGATATAAATAACCAAAATATTTCAGCCAGATGTCTACCATTGCGTTTTTCTTAGACCCACAAATCAATTAAGTGAAAATTAACAATATTACAAAAAATAAATATGAAGCATACATTTTCCACACAGCAAATAGATAGGGTTAGTATGCTATTATTTCTATAAGCATATATCAAAAGGGCAAGCTAGAACTTACAATTACAAAAAAAAGTGTGAAGCAAATATGTACAACCCAGTGGCTGAGAGCCGAAGTAGTTATAAGAAAAATGAACAGCTCCCTTACTATGATAGGGTTTGTTGACACATACAGTTATAGCGTGGATAATTATACGAATAAATAAGGCATTAACCATTTAACATCCAAATCTATAAGATATTGAATATGAGTGGCCCTGTATAAACAGATTAGTTCATAAAAGTACAAACATTAACATATATCGTGTAGCACTCTGTATTGGCACCATCGAATTAGGTAAATGCCAAATTTTAGATTGTGAACAAGTTTGCTTCCAAAGCAGTAGGTATAAAGATGTAGCAGCTGTGTAAATACACTACAATTTTTGTGAAAATGCCAAGTTATTAAACATGAATATAGTAAAAGATTGAAGCTAGGTTATCATCTGTAAGCAATGAGCACTTGTGTACGTACAACAGTAAATTTCGATAAAGCTTGACTACACATTCACGGTTACAGGTACATAACCTCGTTAGATGTACTACCATTCAATGTTCCAACCAAGGTAGTCACACACACAAACTTAGAGAACAGTGCTATACTTATTTATAACTGTAAATCGTTATGGTAACGGGATGCTCTTCAGGTACTTCGCAGGTTAATTGCAACAAATGTCTATATAGTGAGAGCTTCGTCATGAAGGAATAACAATAAAAGAAACACCCCAGGATGTTGATTGTGTATAATTACTTAACCTGAGTGTATTACTAGACATAAACCTATTTGTGCTTAGGGAGAGGATGACCCGATCTGAAATAACATCCAAAATGTATCTTCGACTTAGTTATCGGAGACCATTTCCAAGTTACACCCTAATTCGGAAGAATGCTGACCAGGTATAGGTGCAGAATCGGTCTAGACGAAGGACGATAATATCCAATAGAACGAAAAACCTAGAGAAACGAGTGAAGTGTAACGAATGTACTTCGTTAAATATTCAATGGCAAAAGTATACTAATGTTAAGAAAATTTTTTACTGGCCTCCTGCCAGGACGTGAAACTTCTGTTAAGAAACTCTATATCCGTAGTAACGAAAATTAAACTACTTAGTATAGTTTTTTTTACTAATTGTGGAGATTTTAAAAAACCAGCACTACGCTGTATGTAACTCTTATTAAATAAAATTTTATAAAAACTACTGCAAGAAATGTATCCAACATACCTAGTTTTTAACAACGAAATGTTTGCCTTCACAAAATGGCGTTCTTTTTCAGAAGAACCAAAAAGAAGTCGCCTGATAATTTTAAACCAACCAGAAATTTCCGAAATTATCACATTTTCAAATGTATTTGATATTCAATTTGTCACGCACCATGTTACAAAATTGCTCATAATTGAAACCAATGTGGATAAAAATTCTTAATCTCGCTCTAAAACTCAAAGTTAATTTAACACGTTACAACCGTAACTCCACGTTACGTGACTACGACTGCTTCAGCTCCAATTTATACCAGCTCCTGTTGGATGAAGGAATTGGACTGAGACCGCCCAGAGTTTCGGTTTCGCTGTTTTATACTTTATTTTCTTATTCCAGTTATTATTTATTTGGTTTCCTTGTTGTAAATATTCCTTAGCATAAGTTTACGGTTACTTAGGATTGCAAAAGTTATGGACTATTAAATGTATAAAACCTTTCAGTTCATTTGTCACGGTAGCACACAATATGTCGTATCAAGGATAAACTCACGCCCAATCTTCAATGTTTGAGGATAGCCGTGGTAGAGCTATTAAGAGTAAACGTAATACATCAGGCTACTTACACTTATAAGTTTAGTGCAGAACCACAGCAGAAACCTTTACTGCCAAGTTGAAGGATATGTTGACATCCTAAAATCGATGCTAATAACTAAAGGAAAGTTAATTAAAAAGTAAATTAAAAATAATATGCACCTAGGTCTAAAAAACAAGTAATACCAGTACGAAAATAATTTAAGAAGGACAGAGATGTAACGCAACCACGTTTAATCAAATTTTCTAAGAAACTACTAAATGGCTTCTATCAAGTTTCCATTTAGCACTTCATACGCTCGTCGTGGTCTCTTTGGGCACACGGGTAATAATACCATTCAGTTTTAGTTAACCGACGTGGTTACCTGAATCCAACGTGTACCTTTAGATATTAGTACCATTTAATTGCTGACTATCCGAGACGGCGATGAATGTTTAGGCAGCTTTTTATACCACTAATTAGATACCATATGGGTGAGTTTTTGCGTAATAGATTTGTTTATCATAAAAGTACTCATAGTTCGGACTGATTCATGAATTTTGTCGCTTTATTATTGTTCGATGTCATACATGACCTCTTTCTTTGTGCTGAATGTTCAAAGTTCCCATGGCGCAGAAAAATCGATGAAGTACTGAGAACAGAGTAGTCTACATCGTTTGTAGCTCCTCGCCATGTTGGCTAATGTATAAAAGACCGTACTGTGATCTCGAAATATATTCTCCGTTGTACTTTGCTGCAAACATCTCGAAACGCGTCTCAAATATTTGTTTAGATTGTAGAAACTTTTCAAATCAGTACGAATTTTCTTCTTTAAATACCGCACTCGCCTGTGTGCATTTTTGATTTTTATTGATTTTCATGGATCTACACTAAGTGTAATTACACGTTCATATATTTTAGGTTAACCCATAATTATGATTGATCGATTTGGCCGTTGTGCAACAACAGTAGCGTAACAAATTGGTTAGTTTATTTAAGACGTAGTGATAAGAAATAACCCCACCTTGATATACATTTATATTGATAGCTTTTACGAATGTTTCAACTGCGAAGATACTTTTTGCAGCCTATTTTATTTATTCATTATTTATTTAATTTTGATAATCATCCATGTTGATAGTTTCTTCATTTTGATTGCGCAAACAATATTTCTAAATTGTATTTGTTTATTTATTTTATTATTCCCAGATTTTGTTTGACACCGACCTATTAATATTTTTTTAGAGTTGACAAATTAAATTATATCAATTAACGTAAGCATTATTAGAATAATTTTTATTATAGTTTTTTTCATCCGTCCACTTCTATCTCTCTTGATTAAATTATACGCCGTACTATTTCTATTATTTGTTTCAAAATTTATAACTGTAAAGCTGCAATTGCAAGTTTCCATTTCTATATCAAGAAGCTTATGCTTTTTGAACAACTTCCACGCATCCAAATGTTCATCTAATTGCGTTTATCTACTGTCACATTTTTGATATGATTGTAGCTTACTTATAGAACAACTGTAACCTCATTAATAAAAGTACATTTAACTAGTGTAAGCAGAAAAATGTAAAAAAATTCATAATACTCTTGCAAAGCAAATCAGTGCTAGTAAATTCATCAGTAGCTCTATTCATCTTTATTTATAGTTTCGTTAACCAAACTTATCTGGAATTAATCCGGTATGGCTGTAAGATAAATTATTTAACGTATGACAAACTTCTATCGGATTTGCTTCGTCATAAAAATATTGATAACCTTCAGGATCAAGTATTTTTGATTGATGTACATAAAAAATTAGATTCTTAATGAGCAAACCATTCAAAACTGTAGTGATAGTAGTGTTGATACAACAATGATGAAAATCTTACTTATACTTGTTACTCTTTTTTGTGGCGTATTGGCAAAAAGCGTATGCAATAACTAACAATGTACCATAAGTTACAAATGAATTTTTTCAGGTTGTACTAGATGCAATGAAACTTTGGTCTAAAATGGATTCAGCACACAATGTTGACTGTGCAACATCTGAGAGTGTAATCGGTGAACAAATAGACAAGGCCATCCTGACTCGATGCATTCCAAATGAATTGAATAATAAAAAATATTTCCTGTGCGTTTATAAGAAATTAAATGTATTTCATGAAGATGGTGCGTTCTGTAAACATGCTATTGTGAATAAGTTTAAGCCTATTTCTGGAAAACTA